>CM042246.1:3804017-3811517 GCA_023566225.1 Romanogobio albipinnatus | reverse complement strand
CTACTTTCCTTCCTTCTTTCCTTCCTTCCTATATCTTTCCTACTTTCCTTCCTTCCTTCCTTCCTTCCTTATATGTTTCCTCCTTCGTTCCTTCCTTCCTTCCTATATCTTTTCTACTTCCTTCCTTCTTTTCTTCCTTGCTTCCTTCCTTAATTTCTTCCTATATCTTTCATACTTTCCTTCCTTCTTTCCTTCCTTGCTTCCTTGCTTCCTTCTTTCCTACTTTCTTTCTTTCTTTCTTTCTTTCTTTCTTTCTTTCTTTCTTTCTTTCTTTCTTTCTTTCTTTCTTTCTTTCTTTCTTTCTTTCTTTCTTTCTTTCTTTCTTTCTTTCTTTCTTTCATTCCTTTCTTTCTTCCTTCCTTCCTTCCTTCCTTCCTTCCTTCCTTCCTTCCTTCCTTCATCTTTTCTACTTCCTTCTTTCCTTCCTTGCTTCCTTCCTTCATTTCTCCCTTCCTCCCTTTCTTTGTCTTTCTTTCTTCCTTCCTTCCTTCCTTCCTTCCTTCCTTCCTTCCTTCCTTCCTTCCTTCCTTCCTTCCTTCCTTCCTTCCTTCCTTCCTTCCTTCCTTCCTTCCTTCCTTCCTTCCTTCCTTCCTTCCTTCCTTCCTTCCTTCCTTCCTTCCTTCCTTCCTTCCTTATATCTTTCCTCCTTCGTTCCTTCCTTCCTTCCTATATCTTTTCTACTTCCTTCCTTCTTTTCTTCCTTGCTTCCTTCCTTAATTTCTTCCTATATCTTTCATACTTTCCTTCCTTCTTTCCTTCCTTGCTTCCTTCCTTCTTTCCTACTTTCTTTCTTTCTTTCTTTCTTTCTTTCTTTCTTTCTTTCTTTCTTTCTTTCTTTCTTTCTTTCTTTCTTTCTTTCTTTCTTTCTTTCTTTCTTTCTTTCTTTCTTCCTTCCTTCATTTCTCCCTTCCTCCCTTTCTTTATCTTTCCTACTTCCTTCCTTCTTTCCTTCCTTGCTTCCTTCCTTCTTTCATTTCTCCCTCCCTTCATTTCTCCCTCCCTACCTTCCTTTCTTCCTCCCTCCCGCCCTTCCTTTCTTCCTATATCTTTCCTACTTCCTTCTTTCCTTTTTTGCTTCCTTCCTTCCTGCCTTCCTTCCTTCCTTCCTTCCTTCCTATATCTTTCCTACTTCCTTTTTCCCTCCCTCCCTCTTTGTTTTCGTGGGATATTTTGGGATGGCCAAGGGTAATAGGGCTGTTCTTGTTGTTTGCATAATTGTATTAATCTAAAAATAAAACAGCAGGTTGTGATGATGTTTGCCATGTATGTCATGCACATATTGTCAATTAGAAATCTGCTTAATAAAAAACATATTTAAAAAACAATTCCTACCATCAATGCTAATAAAATATTTTATTTTTAAGAGTGTATTGACAGCTTTACAGTTTTGGAACGACATGTTTCATCATGTAAATGAGGAAAGAATTACCAATTCTAGGTTAATTAAATGAAAATAAGCTCAAGGGAGCATCTACAGTATAATTTTGTCTCTCAGTTTATGAAAACAAACAAAAATCAAATGCATCAGCACGCTTACAATGAAAGACAGTTCTAACCTAATGGATTAACTAATGGGGCCGTATTGCAAAGTGTTACTGATATTTTTCACTCTAATTTCTTTTCTAGAATTTTGAAAAATGTGTTGTTGTTTTTTCGCATACAGTGAACGTTAACTTCAAAGTTGACTTTCAAAATATTTTCCTTTTTGTTCCACTACTGCTTTACGTGGATTAACTTCTGATTAAAGAGTGGATCTTTATATTGACTTGCATTGTCTCACTTTAATATGAATAATATGGGAGTGCATGAGCTGATAAAATGTAAACCTTGAAATGCCAAATGCATAAATGTAAATCTTGGGACATTTTAGAAAGTGTGTGTATTTCACATCTATCCCAGTGCAGTGTCTTCTTGCCCCATTCACTTCTATTAACAAAATTAGTTACAAACACACAACATTATGATCTATTGTAACTGACTCAACCCATCAATACATTTTAGGTAAGGTAACTTAATATTTTGATACATCCTGATGAAGTCTGATGTATATTAATGTTATGGGAGTAATTTTGTGTACAATGATGTGAAAGGTTCATTTCTGATTGTTTAGCATTTCTTCACTCTGCATTTCCATGAGAAACTGCTCACAGACTCAGGTCTGGCTCAATTTATTTGTGTTTTCCAATCCATCATAGAGAAAAATTCAATATCATCCCTTTGAGGCAGAATGACTTTCACTTTTGACCATTGTGGAAGATGGCGTTAGAAGGAAGACGGTTTTGTGAATGAGTAAAAGGAAAGAGCAGTCACTAGATGTATTGTATGGTTGCTGTCATCTTTTGACTCTTTCCCCCGTCATTGACGTCATTTTCCGGCTTTCTGTGTTTTCCCTGTTATACGCTCAACGAGTACAGAATCTCAGGGTCAAAACACTGGGGAAAAAAAGGCAGAAATAAGCGTTAAAAGCATTGCTTATGCACGTTGTAGTCTTTGAAAAAAATGAAGAAAAAAAACATGATTTTCTCAGCTTTTTGTTCTTAAAACACAGGCAGGGAAAGAGTTAAGGACAATAATTAAAAACACTTAAAGGTGAAGTGTGTCATTATTTTCAATGTTTGAATACTTTCTCCTGTCTCAGTTTAATATGTCAGTTTCCCCAAATTATGACAGCAGTACAGTCTCAACCAGTGGTGTGAGTTTGGGGCATGGCTTTCTATCTTTCCAACCAATGATGTGAGTTTGGGGCGGGGCTTTCTATCTTTTCAACCAATGGTGTGAGTTTGGGGCGGGGCTTTCTATCTTTCCAACGAATGGTGTGAGTTTGAGGCATGGCTTTCTATCTTTCCAACGAATGGTGTGAGTTTGAGGCATGGCTTTCTATCTTTCCAACCAATGATGTGAGTTTGGGGCGGGGCTTTCTATCTTTCCAACCAATGGTGTGAGTTTGGGGCGGGGCTTTCTATCTTTCCAACCAATGGTGTGAGTTTGGGGTGGGGCTTTCTATCTTTCCAACCAATGGTGTGAGTTTGGGGTGGGGCTTTCTATCTTTCCAACCAATGGTGTGAGTTTGGGGCGGGGCTTTCTATCTTTCCAACCAATGGTGTGAGTTTGGGGCGGGTCTTTCTAGCTTTCCAACCAATGGTGTGAGTTTGGGGCGGGGCTTTCTATCTTTCCAACCAATTGTGTGAGTTTGGGGCGGGTCTTTCTATCTTTCCAACCAATTGTGTGAGTTTGGGGCGGGTCTTTCTATCTTTCCAACTAATGGTGTGAGTTTGGGGCGGGGCTTTCTATCTTTCCAACCAATGGTGTGAGTTTGGGGCAGGGCTTTCTATCTTTCCAACCAATGGTGTGAGTTTGAGGCATGGCTTTCTATCTTTCCAACCAATGGTGTGAGTTTGAGGTGGGGCTTTCTATCTTTCCAACCAATGGTGTGAGTTTGAGGCGTGGCTTTCTATCTTTCAAACCAATGGTATGAGTTTGAGGCGTGGCTTTCTATCTTTCAAACCAATGGTATGAGTTTGGGCGTGGCTTTCTATCTTTCCAACCAATGGTGTGAGTTTGGGGCGGGTCTTTCAATCTTTCCAACCAATTGTGTGAGTTTGAGGCGTGGCTTTCTATCTTTCAAACCAATGGTATGAGTTTGGGCGTGGCTTTCTATCTTTCCAACCAATGGTGTGAGTTTGGGGCGGGTCTTTCTATCTTTCCAACCAATTGTGTGAGTTTGGGGTGGGGCTTTCTATCTTTCCAACCAATGGTGTGAGTTTGGAGTGGGGCTTTCTATCTTTCCAACCAACGGTGTGAGTTTGAGGCATGGCTTTCTATCTTTCCAACCAATGGTGTGAGTTTGAGGTGGGGCTTTCTATCTTTCCAACCAATGGCGTGAGTTTGGGGCGGGGCTTTCTATCTTTCCAACCAATTGTGTGAGTTTGGGGCGGGTCTTTCTATCTTTCCAACTAATGGTGTGAGTTTGGGGCGGGGCTTTCTATCTTTCCAACCAATGGTGTGAGTTTGGGGCATGGCTTTCTATCTTTCCAACCAATGGTGTGAGTTTGAGGTGGGGCTTTCTATCTTTCCAACCAATGGTGTGAGTTTGGGGTGGGGCTTTCTATCTTTCCAACCAATGGTGTGAGTTTGAGGCGTGGCTTTCTATCTTTCCAACCAATGGTATGAGTTTGGGCGTGACTTTCTATCTTTCCAACCAATGGTGTGAGTTTGGGGCGGGGCTTTCTATCTTTCCAACCAATGGTGTGAGTTTGGGGCATGGCTTTCTATCTTTCCAACCAATGGTGTGAGTTTGGGGCGGGGCTTTCTATCTTTCCAACCAATGGTGTGAGTTTGAGGTGGGGCTTTCTATCTTTCCAACCAATGGTGTGAGTTTGGGGCGGGGCTTTCTATCTTTCCAACCAATGGTGTGAGTTTGAGGTGGGGCTTTCTATCTTTCCAACCAATGGTGTGAGTTTGGGGCGGGGCTTTCTATCTTTCCAAACAATGGAGTGAGTTTGAGGTGGGGCTTTCTATCTTTCCAACCAATGGTGTGAGTTTGGGGCATGGCTTTCTATCTTTCCAACCAATGGTGTGAGTTTGGGACGTGGTTTTCTATCTTTCCAAACAATGGAGTGAGTTTGGGGCGGGGTTTTCTATCTTTCCAACCAATGGTGTGAGTTTGGGGCATGGCTTTCTATCTTTCCAACCAATGGTGTGAGTTTGGGGCATGGCTTTCTATCTTCCCAACCAACGGTGTGAGTTTGGGGCGGGGCTTTCTATCTTTCCAACCAACGGTGTGAGTTTGGGGCGTGGCTTTCTATCTTTCCAACCAAGGATGTGAGTTTGGGGCGGGGCTTTCTATCTTTCCAACCAATGGTGTGAGTCTGGGGCGGGACGTTCTATCTTTCCAACCAATGGTGTGAGTTGGGGGCATGGCTTTCTATCTTTCCAACCAGTGGTGTGAGTTTGGGGCATGGCTTTCTATCTTTCCAACCAACGGTTTGAGTTTGGGGCAGGGTTTTCTATCTTTCCAACCAATGGTGTGAGTTTGGGGCATGGCGTTCTATCTTTCCAACCAATGGTGTGAGTTTGGGGCATGGCTTTCTATCTTTCCAACCAACGGTGTGAGTTTGGGGCATGGCTTTCTATCTTTCCAACCAACGGTGTGAGTTTGGGGCATGGCTTTCTATCTTTCCAACCAACGGTGTGAGTTTGGGGCATGGCTTTCTATCTTTCCAACCAATGGAGTGAGTTTGGGGCAGGGTTTTCTATCTTTCCAACCAACGGTGTGAGTTTGGGGCGGGGTTTTCTATCTTTCCAACCAACGGTGTGAGTTTGGGGCATGGCTTTCTATCTTTCCAACCAATGGTGTGAGTTTGGGGCATGGCCTTCTATCTTTCCAACCAATGGAGTGAGTTTGGGGCGGGGTTTTCTATCTTTCCAACCAATGGTGTGAGTTTGAGGTGGGGCTTTCTATCTTTCCAACCAATGGTGTGAGTTTGAGGTGGGGCTTTCTATCTTTCCAACCAATGGTGTGAGTTTGGGGTGGGGCTTTCTATCTTTCCAACCAATGTTGTGAGTTTGAGGCGTGGCTTTCTATCTTTCCAACCAATGGTATGAGTTTGGGCGTGGCTTTCTATCTTTCCAACCAATGGTGTGAGTCTAGGGTGGGGCTTTCTATCTTTCCAACCAATGGTGTGAGTCTAGGGTGGGGCTTTCTATCTTTCCAACCAATGGTGTGAGTTTGGGGCGGGGCTTTCTATCTTTCCAACCAATGGTGTGAGTTTGGGGCGGGGCTTTCTATCTTTCCAACCAATGGTGTGAGTTTGAGGTGGGGCTTTCTATCTTTCCAACCAATGGTGTGAGTTTGGGGCGGGGCTTTCTATCTTTCCAAACAATGGAGTGAGTTTGAGGTGGGGCTTTCTATCTTTCCAACCAATGGTGTTAGTTTGGGGCGGGGCTTTCTATCTTTCCAACCAACGGTGTGAGTTTGGGGCGTGGCTTTCTATCTTTCCAACCAATGGTGTGAGTTTGGGGTTCCAACCAATGGTGTGAGTTTGGGGCGGGGCTTTCTATCTTTCCAACCAATGGTGTGAGTTTGGGGCGGGGCTTTCTATCTTTCCAACCAATGGTGTGAGTTTGGGGCATGGCTTTCTATCTTTCCAACCAATGGTGTGAGTTTGGGGCGGGGCTTTCTATCTTTCCAACCAACGGTGTGAGTTTGGGGCGTGACTTTCTATCTTTCCAACCAATGGTGTGAGTTTGGGGCGGGGCTTTCTATCTTTCCAACCAATGGTGTGAGTTGGGGGCATGGCTTTCTATCTTTCCAACCAGTGGTGTGAGTTTGGGGCATGGCTTTCTATCTTTCCAACCAACGGTGTGAGTTTCGGGGCGGGGTTTTCTATCTTTCCAACCAATGGTGTGAGTTTGGGGCATGGCTTTCTATCTTTCCAACCAATGGTGTGAGTTTGGGGCATGGCTTTCTATCTTTCCAACCAACGGTGTGAGTTTGTGGCGTGGCTTTCTATCTTTCCAACCAATGGAGTGAGTTTGGGGCGGGGTTTTCTATCTTTCCAACAAACGGTGTGAGTTTGGGGCGGGGTTTTCTATCTTTCCAACCAACGGTGTGAGTTTGGGGCGGGGTTTTCTATCTTTCCAACCAATGGTGTGAGTTTGGGGCGGGGCTTTCTATCTTTCCAACCAATGGTGTGAGTTTGGGGCATGGCTTTCTATCTTTCCAACCAATGGAGTGAGTTTGGGACGGGGCTTTCAATCTTTCCAACCAATGGTGTGAGTTTGGGCGTGACTTTCTATCTTTCCAACCAATTGTGTGAGTTTGGGGTGGGGCTTTCTATATTTCCAACTAATGGTGTCAGTTTGGGGCGGGGCTTTCTATCTTTCCAACCAATGGTGGAAGTTTGGGGCGGAACTTTCTATTTTTCCAACCAATGATGTGAGTCTAGGGCGGGGCTTTCTATCTTTCCAACCAATGGTGTAAGTTTGAGGCGGGGCTTTCTATCTTTCTAACCAATGGTGTGAGTTTGGGGCGGGGCTTTCTATCTTTCCAACCAATGGTTTGAGTTTTAGGCGGGGTTTTCTATCTTTCCAACCAATGGTGTGAGTTTGGGGCGGGGCTTTCTATCTTTCCAACCAATGGTGTGAGTTTGGGGCATGGCTTTCTATCTTTCCAACCAATGGAGTGAGTTTGGGGCGGGGTTTTCTATCTTTCCAACCAATGGTGTGAGTTTGAGGTGGGGCTTTCTATCTTTCCAACCAATGGTGTGAGTTTGGGACGGGGCGTTCAATCTTTCCAACCAATGGTGTGAGTTTGGGGTGGGGCTTTCTATATTTCCAACTAATGGTGTCAGTTTGGGGCGGGGCTTTCTATCTTTCCAACCAATGGTGGAAGTTTGGGGCGGAACTTTCTATTTTTCCAACCAATGATGTGAGTCTAGGGCGGGGCTTTCTATCTTTCCAACTAATGGTGTAAGTTTGAGGCGGGGCTTTCTATCTTTC
>CM042246.1:3529017-3799017 GCA_023566225.1 Romanogobio albipinnatus | reverse complement strand
AAACTCTTGTCTGGCATAAATGTGTGTTATTGATTGATTGAGCCGCTCTGGAGCGCTGGATTGGGGATGTGTGAGCCGTGTTCTCCAGCGGTTAGATCAGCTCAGATCAAATGTGCGCATCTGTTACACAGGACATCAGTTCTGACTGCATCTCTTCCCTAATCGTCCCTCCCTAACATTTTCGTCTCGTTTTTATTTGTTGACGAAAATGACAGTTGATTTTCGTCATAGTTTTTGTCATCCATCACTAGATTTTATTTAGTTATCGTCTAGTTTTCGTCAGTGAAAAAAGGTTGTTGACGAAAATTATTTGTCAGCGAAATAAATTAACACTGCTGATTGGTAAGTTTAGTCCTTTTTTTTCAGTAAGAACCTGCAAAACGTAACTGTAACGTCAATACTTGAACTTCTAGTTACGTCAAAACTGGCAACAAATTGAAACAGGTCAACGAATGACACATTTTCAAACTAAGTTATAACAAACTGGCTGTTTCTTTTCAGCTTTTTCTGAGCTGGCAGTATAATGGAAATTTTGAACATTACAAACTATATCAAATCATATTAGATGTTTTTAATTATATTAAGCTTATATGCAATGTTTTTGTTAAATATAAGGGGAATCCTAGTTTTCTATAGTAAACACATTCTTGTTTGATAAACATTGATACTCTTCTCTATGGAACTAGTGTTCATTGTCTGTAGCCTTGAACAAGTTCTCAGAAAGTTGTGTTTTCACTGAAGGTGGGACAGCTGCAGATAACACCAGCTGAGGAGGTTGTTATTTTGTTTTGTGTTATTGGCCCTCACCCACTGAAATGAGAGTATAAAAGAACGAGTGAGGGGCTTTGTTTTTTGTCTTTCCTGACTGCAGACATTCTGTATGTCTGAAATTACCTTTTTGGCAAGAATAAAGGCATTTAAAGACACTTATCTTGTGTTTTATAAATTCCTGCTTCACCATGATAATTATTACATTTTCTTTTTTCCACGACAATTTGGCAACGAAGATGGGATCCTGTGAGTGATTCGTCTGGACCTACAGCGTTGGTGATTGGCCATCCTAACTGAAAAATAAGGTTAGCCTCTACCCCAGAAATTAAGGGATGAGAGGAATGACGGCTGGGGGCCTGGACTGTCACCACTGGGATCTCAAAAGAACAATGAACAAGGAAAATGGTGAGACTGATTTTGAAATTCATAATAGTGAATAGGGACTGACATTTCCAGACAACAGAAATATACCTCAGGGTTTCACTAGTTTGTGAAATGGTTTCACTAGTTCGTGAAACACTTCTTACAAGTTCGTAAGAGTCTGTACAAGTTCGTAAGAGTCTTCACAAGTTTTTAAGAGTCTGCACGAGTTCGTAAGAGTTTGTACAAGTTCGTACAAGTCTGTACAATTTCGTAAGAGTCTGTAGAAGTTCGTAAGAGTGTACACGTTCGTAAGAGTCTGTAGAAGTTCGTAAGAGTGTACACGTTCGTAAGAGTCTGTAGAAGTTCGTAAGAGTCTGTACAGGTTTGTAAGAGTCTGTACAAGTTTGTAAGAGTCTGTAGAAGTTCGTAAGAGTCTGTACAAGTTCGTCAGAGTCTGTACAAGTTCGTAAGAGTGTACAAGTTCGTAAGAATCTGTACAAGTTCGTAAGAGTCTGTACAAGTTTTTAAGAGTCTGTACAAGTTCGTAAGAGTCTGTACAAGTTTGTGAGAGTCTGTACAAGTTCGTAAGAGTGTACACGTTCGTAAGAGTCTGTAGAAGTTCGTAAGAGTCTGTACAAGTTTGTAAGAGTCTCTACAATTTCGTCAGAGTCTGTACAAGTTCGTAAGAGTGTACAAGTTCGTAAGAGTTTACAAGTTCGTCAGAGTCTGTACAAGTTCGGAAGAGTCTGCACAAGTTAATAAGAGTCTGTACAAGTTTGTAAGAGTGTACAAGTTTGTAAGAGCCTGTACAAGTTTGTAAGAGCCTGTACAAGTTTGTTAGAGTCTGTACAAGTTTGAAAGAGTGTACAAGTTCGTAAGAGTGTACAAGTTCGTAAGAGTTTACAAGTTCGTCAGAGTCTGTACAAGTTCGGAAGAGTCTGCACAAGTTAATAAGAGTCTGTACAAGTTTGTAAGAGTGTACAAGTTTGTAAGAGCCTGTACAAGTTTGAAAGAGTGTACAAGTTCGTAAGAGTCTGTACAAGTTCGAAAGAGTGTACAAGTTCGTAAGAGTGTACAAGTTTGTAAGAGTCTGTACAAGTTTATTAGAGTGGACAAGTTCGTAAGAGTCTATAAAAGTTTGTAAGAGTCTGTACAAGTTCGTAAGAGTCTGTAGAAGTTCGTAAGAGTCTGTAGAAGTTCGTAAAAGTGTAAAAGTTTGTAAGAGTGTACAAGTTTGTAAGAGTCTGTACAATTTGTAAGAGTCTGTACAAGTTTGTTAAGAGTCTGTGCAAGTTCGTAAGAGTCTGTACAAGTTTGTAAGAGTCTGTGCAAGTTTGTTAAGAGTCTGTACAAGTTTGTTAAGAGTCTGTACAAGTTTGTAAGAGTCTGTGCAAGTTTGTTAAGAGTCTGTACAAGTTCATAAGAGTGTACAAGTTCATAAGAGTGTACAAGTTCGTAAGAATCTGTACAAGTTCGTAAGAGTCTGTAGAAGTTCGTAAGAGTGTAAAAGTTTGTAAGAGTGTAAAAGTTTGTAAGAGTGTACAAGTTTGTAAGAGTCTGTACAAGTTATTAAGAGTCTGTAAGAGTCTTTACAAGTTCATAAGAGTGTACAAGTTCGTAAGAATCTGTACAAGTTCGTAAGAGTCTTTAGAAGTTCGTAACTGTAAAAGTTTGTTAGGGTCTGTACAAGTTCGTAAGAGTCTTTAGAAGTTCGTAACAGTGTAAAAGTTTGTAAGAGTGTACAAGTTCATAAGAGTCTGTACAAGTTCATAAGAGTCTGTACAAGTTCATAAGAGTCTGTACAAGTTCGTAAGAGTGTAAAAGTTTGTAAGAGTGTGCAAGTTTGTAAGAGTCTGTACAAGTTAATAAGAGTCTGTACAAGTTTGTAAGAGTCTGTACAAGTTCGTAAGAGTCTGTACAATTTTGTAAGAGTGTACAAGTTCGTAAGAGTCTGTACAAGTTCGTAAGAGTCTGTACAAGTTCGTAAGAGTCTGTACAAGTTCATAAGAGTGTACAAGTTCGTAAGAGTCTGTACAAGTTCGTGCAGGCAAGACACACAGAGGCAGACCACTATGTAAGTTATAAAGACACGTCTAAAGATTTTAGGTTTAAAGTATGGGGTCTGGAAATAGCAAAACACAAGTTTCCTATTGCAGAGGACTTGGATAGTCCAATTTTCAGGGAAATGAAAATAATATATTTGGAAATAGAGCAATGGCTGGTGTATAAGCCTGGATAGAAAATTATGGTTTTCCAGCAAAGGGTACAACGATTGTGAAGGCAAAAGAAGGTTGAAGGATAGACAAGAAGATACGTTTCAGATATATCAGAAAGCAATGAGTATGTGGTTAGAGGAATCAGAAAGACGTGAAAGAAAACAAGAAGGGAAAGAACATAGAGATAAAGATAACAGATACTGCTAAGTGTTCTCTCTATCCCATTGCAGAATTGCAGTGCGTAACGGTGAGCCACAACCTCGACTCCTGCCCTAGCGCATCGCCTGCACTTGCACCACTGCTACAAGAAACACCACCAGATTACAGCGAGGCTGCAGGAGGATCAAACCATGACCACAAATCACTTTCCAAAACCAAGACTCATGTGTCACAATACCACCATGCCATAACAAAGAAAGAAGAAGAAAAGGTGAAATGACTCCAAGCAAAGGCTGTCTGCGACAAGCTCGTCCTGTCAGAACCGACGGCTGAAATGGACAGTGAAGAGGAAGGACAAACCATCAGAGGACAAACCAACCATCATGGACCAGAAGGAGCCATGCTGGTGTTTCGACCATGGTCAGAAAAAGACCTGAAAGAAGCAATGACTCATCTCTCTGACCCCAGAGAATCGGGTGACACATTTGCTGCAGAGCTTCTATTGTTCTGCCAAGATTTTAGTCCCTCGGTAAATGAACTAAAATGATTGCTGAAGCTCAGGTTGGGGCCTGCAGAGTGGCACAAGATCAAAGCCAATTTCCCAACAACAGATTCGAAAAGAAGCAATGTCAATTGGATGCATACTGAAAATGCAGTGTACAGACAACACATAGAAGACCTGTTCTGCATTACCTGCAAAGATAAGCACCTGCAAGCACCTTGGTGCAAGGGTATTATGCCCGATTAAACAAACTGACTCAATTGACACAGTGGAATCTCAGAACCCCCAGCAATAGAAAACAATGAGTCTGTGGGACGCGCACAAGTGGCAATTTTTTTTCAATGGCTTGAGGCCAGAACTGTCAGCAGCTGAAACTGAGTTGCATTGGACGGGATGAAGCCCGTCTGGACTTGATCAGAACACATGCTGTTCACGCTGAAAGACAGCAGAATGAAAAACTAAAGAAGAAGAAGAAGAAAAATACAGAGTATGATATATATATGGCCGCACTAACAATGTACCAAAGTTTGACAGATACAAGTGGCCCAACACAAGGTGGGTGAGATGGAAAAAGACAAAGACAATCTTATGGACCAGGACGAGGTGGACGAGTGTATGTGAAAACTGACCTTGAGACTTGGTTTGCCTGTGGAAAGAAAGGAATGAAAGCCCTGAAAACCCTATGGTGACTGGAGCGGTGACTAAAGCAAAATCAGACTGAGAGCAGAGCGGGGCAGGGGAAGTTGGAGGGGTCAACCTCAGCACAGTCAGTCTGGTCAGTGGGGGCACTGGGCCAAACCTTAAAAGAAGAAATTCTCTGTTCCATTAAAATATGAAGATGAAGCTGGCATGCCATTCAAACATTGTTTTATACTCTCAGATGTATGTCCACGAAATTTATTTGGACGAAATGTAATGTGTAAATTAGGGATTTCATTGCTCTCTATTCCAGAGGGCATAACAATAATGCAAGGGGCCATTCAAACAATGGTCAAAAATAGAAAACAAAAAATTATTTATGCATATCAATGGAAATTGAAAGATTAATTTTTAAGCGACTCTGACCAAAAGAACAATTAATGCCTGAATCAGAGTCTATGCCAGCCAATGATTTACACTGTACTTTGCATGTCTCATGGGGGCCCGATTACCAGAAGGAACAAAAATGTTTTATATAATGTAGGGATTTGCTGTCTATGTCATGGTCTGATAGACCAATTGCACTTTCTGTAGAATTA
The DNA here is from genome assembly GCA_023566225.1 of Romanogobio albipinnatus. Lineage (NCBI taxonomy): Eukaryota > Metazoa > Chordata > Actinopteri > Cypriniformes > Gobionidae > Romanogobio > Romanogobio albipinnatus. The sequence continues at coordinate 3,793,768 of CM042246.1, read as the reverse complement.
AGGGAAGAACAGACAGAGTATTTTGATGTGTTTAATTCACTTCCCCATGTGGCACTGATACAGTAGCCTGGATGCCAGCCGAACTTAACCCCGCCCACAACATTCAAGGTCGGGAAGTTCGGCCTGGACTTGATCCGTTGTGGAGCAACTATACTCGAACCAGAGCTGTTCGGACCAATCAAATCATCAGGGCGAGCTTTATACGATGATGGACAGATGATCAACAGTAACATAACCATCACGTCACCAAAGAGCGCTTGGGTTAAATTTGTTTACTAAACAGAGAACTTGTTCGTATATGCGTTCACCTTTACTATTTCTCTCAGAAATGATGATGGTGTTGTTAAGGACTCCGTGTATCCTTAAATTCTTTTTACACCGGCAAAGATCGTTTACACTCTTCTTCTTCATACGCTTCTTCCAGCGTGCGTGCAGTTGAGTTCTGTTGACAACTATGCGTCGCTCCATTGCTCTGATTGGTTGTAGGTCTATCCAATTGAGTGCAGAGGCATTTTCTTTCCTGGTTGGGTTGAAACACCCCATAATCACAGCCCAATGGAGCAGAACCAGACTCATATTCTGACTAGAATGACTAGAGTATGACGACGTCAGGCTCGTCGCATTCACTCGTTTGAACCAATTACTGCGTTAACCAATCAGGAGCCTGCTCGCTGCTGTCACGTTGTAAAATGACGTGAATAGAAACCCTGCATAATTAAAAAATACTACTATTGTGTCACAAAATGTAGTTTTAAGACTTTTTCAGGTGAGAATGTAGTTTAAAGCTAAAATCTGTGGTTTATTTATAAAGAGAGCCCCTGCGTTTTTGGAGTTGTGAGCTCCAGTGGATCAGCGGCGCTCAGCGCTCATTAACCCCGAGAGCAGCCTTTCCTCGGCCAGTCCTTCAGCCGCTGGCTCTGGCTCTGATGTCCTTTAGTGGTTCGTCTTGTGTGGATCTAACGGCCTGTCTTTGCTCTCATGAATCATCATTTGCTGTCTGCCAAATCGTTTTGACTGAGGGCAAAGTGAAGTTTCATAACTTAATTTTTTTAAGGATATTTAAATACACATGCAGTGAAGATAATGTAGGAGTTGCCTGGACCACATGTGTGTGGCTATTAATGAGTGGTGTTTTATGACAAATTTCTCCTGGAGCGCCTTGAACGCCCCATAATCACAGCCCAATGGAGCAGAACCAGACTGACTAGAATCTGAGTATGACAACGTCAGGCTAAAGATACTGCAGAAAAAGATGTCAAATGTAACCCTATTTTATCTGCATATGGAACAAAAATATGTAAATAACCATTTCGCTTCAAACGCTCGATTTATGCAAAGCAAATTGGACGCGCAAATGGATTCAAAATGTTCAAGCGTCCAACTAGATGCGGTAGACGCGATTTTGACGCTCTATTCGCGTTTGGTGTGAACGCAGCATCAGGGACGTCCCAGAAAACCCATTTGGGCAAAAAATAAATAAATATGATGTTGGGCTAATTAAAAATGCGAAACCAGTAGTTATAACACCAAAATCTGACTATAGACCGTACAAACTACGATATCAACTTACACCAGTGAACAAGTCATTAAAAGCAGCTGGCATTATTGTGCCTTGTGATAATTCACCTGTATACGGCAGTTTTCTCTTAAAAAGATAAGAGAGGCTGGCCAGCCCACCGAGTGGCGTTTTGTCCAAGACTTACAAGCAGTCGATGAAGCAGTACATGCGTGCGTCCAAAATGTGCAAAACCTTTATAAGATTTTGCCACAAGTGCAGAGTGATGCTGAATGGTTCTCTGTTGTTGATATCTAATGCCTTCTTCAGCGTGCCTGTACGTCCAGACAGTCAATTTTGGTTTGGATTTCATTTAAATAGAAAATCTTATAGGCTATGTTCACAAGGCTATTGTGAATCACCAACCATTTATCATGAGGCGCTGAGAAGAAGCTTAGTACCATTACAGCTCACGTCAGGCACAGCAATGTCGCAATATGATGACCTTATGATCTGTAGTCCGAGTAAGCAACAGTGCGAACAGGATACAGTGAAACTCTTGAAACATCTGGCAACAGAAGGTCATAAGATTAGCCTGTCGAAACTGCAATATGCACAAAGAGAGGTTATATTTTACAGGTTGCGTGGAGGCAATCCAGAAGATTCCTAAAACATGCAACAAAGAAGCAGTTAATGTCATTTCTGGGTAATGCTCTACTGAACATTTATTCCAAATTATGCAATTGATGAGGCACCATTAAGCTCAATTGCTCATTGAAAAGGCCTCAACCGTGAGCTTGCCCTGTCCAACTGATTCTGTCCAAATGTATAAAATATTGTTTTGTTACTTTTAGCATGAAAGTCCCACAGGTCACACCTAAAAGGACGACCTGATTTAATACACGTCGTCACTAAGAAAAATGCTTAAGGTCTACATTCACAGGTGACAGCAGCCAGGAAATGGTTTACGCCACCGATACGAACCAATGGAGGTGCGATTGTGATCTCATCTTACATGAAACAGCCTCAGAAAACCCAACACAGAATAAAGTGAGGGATCAAGGTTACATGCTTGTAACAAACCTCACTTGCCAATGAGGGAAAGCCCGTTGCAACTGCTCGCAAAGAGTCACCCTGGTGAAGATGGACCCTCCGTGGGGCAAATGGGATCACCCACACACCTGGAAGAAGATGAGAACCAACTAATGGTTTAATTTGAGCAAAAAAAATCAGTTTTGAGTATTGCTATAGATCTCATGATTTGATTAGTTACTGATCATTTGAAAATATTCCAGGTAGATGTAAATTGAAAAGAGGAGAATGTATTGATATTAAAGACTATTGGGATTCTCACTATACATTATGGTGAAATAAAAAAATAATCTAGGGATTATTCATTGAAACTTGAGAGTTTTAAAATCCTAATGCAGACATTACAACCATAGATGCTACCATTTTTAATATTTGCAACAGTTCTCTAAAAAGAGAGAATGTGATAAGCCGCTTCGAAGGACCAGGTCTGAATATTATAACGCAATTCGATTAAAGCTCGCAATACAGGGGACAAAATCTGACCTGGAAATCTGTGAAGTATGCTATTGCTAAAGCAAAATTCTGAAAAGCTTACTTAATTAACAGTGTGGTTACAGAGTTGATGATCTGGATCAATGGATCTATTATGAACTATACCAGTTCTCCAAAATGACAGAAATTGAGTTTAAAGATTTAATGGCATGTCAGCAGCTAAGGCTATTCTCATGGCAAGGGCTGGGTTATACAGAAGTTCATTTTAAACAACGACATCGTTTAAAACAATAGATTCAAGTTATACAAAACATTTGTGTTAAAAAAGAGAGAACCATTTTTAGTGCCATATAGCACCATTTTTTTAGAGTGTAACAAAATATGGTTAATAAAATGGTTAAGAACACACATAAAGCTTTCATTGCTTGAAGATAGAATGCAAAAGTGATTGACTGTATTAAATCCTAGTGAATTTAAATAACATGGTGTATGGATTGAGAAAAGTATAAACTGAAAAAAATGTGTGTGATTATATGTAATCAGAGAAGGGAGTGTAATGAATTTTTTTAACATGAACTATGTCAAACCATATAAGGTGTTTTTAATTATATGAAGCTTATACACACTCACCTAAAGGATTATTAGGAACACCTGTTCAATTTCTCATTAATGCAATTATCTAATCAACCAATCACATGGCAGTTGCTTCAATGCATTTAGGGGTGTGGTCCTGGTCAAGACAATCTCCTGAACTCCAAACTGAATGTCAGAATGGGAAAGAAAGGAGATTTAAGCAATTTTGAGCGTGGCATGGTTGTTGGTGCCAGACGGGCCGGTCTGAGTATTTCACAATCTGCTCAGTTACTGGGATTTTCACGCACAACCATTTCTAGGGTTTACAAAGAATGGTGTGAAAAGGGAAAAACATCCAGTATGCGGCAGTCCTGTGGGCCAAAATGCCTTGTTGATGCTAGAGGTCAGAGGAGAATGGGCCGACTGATTCAAGCTGATAGAAGAGCAACTTTGACTGAAATAACCACTCGTTACAACCGAGGTATGCAGCAAAGCATTTGTGAAGCCACAACACGCACAACCTTGAGGCGGATGGGCTACAACAGCAGAAGACCCCACCGGGTACCACTCATCTCCACTACAAATAGGAAAAAGAGGCTACAATTTGCACCAGCTCACCAAAATTGGACAGTTGAAGACTGGAAAAATGTTGCCTGGTCTGATGAGTCTCGATTTCTGTTGAGACATTCAGATGGTAGAGTCAGAATTTGGCGTAAACAGAATAAGAACATGGATCCATCCTGCCTTGTTACCACTGTGCAGGCTGGTGGTGGTGGTGTAATGGTGTGGGGGATGTTTTCTTGGCACACTTTAGGCCCCTTAGTGCCAATTGGGCATTGTTTAAATGCCACGGCCTACCTGAGCATTGTTTCTGACCATGTCCATCCCTTTATGACCACCATGTGCCCATCCTCTGATGGCTACTTCCAGCAGGATAATGCCCCATGTCACAAAGCTCGAATCATTTCAAATTGGTTTCTTGAACATGACAATGAGTTCACTGGACTAAAATGGCCCCCACAGTCACCAGATCTCAACCCAATAGAGCATCTTTGGGATGTGGTGGAACGGGAGCTTCGTGCCCTGGATGTGCATCCCACAAATCTCCATCAACTGCAAGATGCTATCCTATCAATATGGGCCAACATTTCTAAAGAATGCTTTCAGCACCTTGTTGAATCAATGCCACGTAGAATTAAGGCAGTTCTGAGGCGAAAGGGGGTCAAACACAGTATTAGTATGGTGTTCCTAATAATCCTTTAGGTGAGTGTAAGATGTTTTTGTTAAATATAAGGGGGATTCTATAAAGTAAACACATTCTTGTTTGATAAACAACAACAACAACACAACAACCTTTATTTATAAAGCACATTTACACACAATATGGATTTATCCAAAGTGCTGTACAGCGTACAAAGTAGATCACACAAAAATAGTTACAGGTTTTCAAACGCTAAAGAATAAAAATACGATTTAAGAATACACTGTACATTATTTTATTTTTTTTAAGTAAGTTACCTGGTTGCCTTAAAATTTTGAGTTCACTGAAATTAAAAAATTTAATTAATACAATGAACATTTGAGAATTGACATCAACCTTTATTCAAATATTTATTGTGTTTTATTTGTAATAATGCAGTGAAACATGCCAAATAATGCTATTTTCATGAGTTATCAATTTTTTTTACTTAATGTGGTTCAGATACAACAATATTTTGAGTTTCTATTTATTAAACCAATTTCCTTCATTGTATTAACTCAAAATTTTAATTTCAATGAATTTAAGGCAACCAGGTAACTTACTTTTTTAAGTTAAACCAACAATATTTTTTTACAGAGTAGATTTAAAAATGTCCAGTAGATCTCACATGATAGGAGAGACCATTACAAATCTTGGGCCCAGCCACAGAAAAGGCCCGATCACCCTTTGATTTATAGCGACTCCGAGGAACAGTTAAGAGCAAGTGAGTAGAAGATCTAAGTGCCCTAGCAGGACAGTATGGCACAAGAAGATCACTTAAATACCTTGGTGCATGGCCATATAACGCCTTATATATAAACATAAGGATTTTAAAATCAATTTAATGGGCAGCCAGTGAAGAGATGCTAAAATAGGTGAGATGTGGTCCCTCTTTTTCATCCCAGTCTGCAGTCTAGCAGCCGCATTTTGAACAACTTGCAATCGTGATAATGAAGACTGAGGGAGACCGGAATAAGGAGAGTTGCAATAATCTAATTGTGATGTTACTAGAGCATTAATCACATAAACGTTGATACTCTTCTCTATGGAACTAGTGTTTGTTGTCTGTAGCCTTGAACAAGTTCTCAGAAGGTTTTCACTGAAGGTGGGACAGCTGCAGATAACACCAGCTGAGGAGTTTGTTATTGTGTTTTGTGTTATTGGCCCTCACCCACTAAAATGAAGAAGAAGAATAAAGGCATTTAAAGACACTTTGCTTGTGTTTTATAAATTCCAGCTTTACTATGATAATTATTAACGTTTCCTTTTTCCATGACAGCAGAGCAGAAACCTAACTAAATGCAAAAAAAGCTACACAAATGAAAATTTCATTCTATGGCACCTTTAAATCACGATACATTTACTTTAGAAGCAAAATTACTTAAGATATGAAGTCTTGCAGAGGTTTGTTCTTTTTTTAAGCATAAACACGTAATTTTGATTGATTTTTAAGTAAACGCAACATAATATCTGAAGTTATTTCACTTCTCAAGTAAACATAACTTGATTTAAAGGTGTCATGAACTGGCTTTTTAATTTTTTTATACTGTTGTCTGAGGTAAACTTATGACGTTTGCGTGGTTTTTACATTCAAAAACATCATAATGAATAAGTAATAGGTTTTGAGGCTCTCTCCTGCAAGCTCAGTTTTGATGGGCGTGCCGCACTGAAGATTTGGAAGTAAACGCCCACCGCTAGGATTGGATAAGATTTGCATATTTAATGAGCTTCGGCTCCCCGTGAGTACACCGTGAGGGATTGTTTCGAAGCATGTGGAAAAACGGCAAACGGAATAATTCTTCCCACAGGACTCGCAAAACGTCTTTATCAAACAAACACAATGATTTATCTCTCATCCACCCACGATTGATTGGAATGTTATTTTTTTATTACTTGGCCCGCCCGATCAGTGGATATAAGCGCGAGCCATACACATACACACGGGCGCGCGGGCAAAACTTCCGCAAATGTATTTTTCCTTCAAATATCAAGTCAAGAGAGTGAACAACGCACATCAAGAACCACAAATAAAGGATTCTCCAGCCTGTGACAGCGTGCTAAGGTATGTTCAGTTAGACACGTACACATAATCAGTAGATCTATATCAAACAATCTGTAACAATGCAATACTATAACATATGGTATAACATATTCATTCATGTAATCTCATCCTGTCTGCAAATCCAGTCTCTCGTTTACAAACAAATCCGTGGTTAAATGAAGGAACAAATGCGCAATGTCTTCCCCACGTGAGCTGGATATTCATTAAAAATAAAGTTCGTCCATGCATTCATAATATTGGAATCCGAATGAAGCTAATGAGGTATGTTTAGACATTCAATGCGGTTTAGCTCCATGTAGGCCTGTGTTATGTCAGTGGCACGAGTCGGTGGGCGGGGCTACAGAATCAGGCGTTCTTCTGTTGAGGTGGTGCTTCACTACACTCTGACATCACAGGTGTGACATATTCTGAGATCTCTCGTTTGCTGGGCCTGATGTCAATAAAAGCTTTTCTTTGACTAGCAAGGACGTTTTCAGCTCTGAAACTTACAGGATATTCTTATATTACCATGACCTTTTATATATCAAGAGCTCAAGGGAAAGTTGATTTCTCAATTCATCACCCCTTTAAGAATATTTAGATATTTGATCTGGAAAACAAGGCAAAAATACTATAAGAAAATGTTTTTTGCTGCGTAGTATTGTCTTGTAAAATGTGCTCCAATAGTCTTGGTTTTATTTACAACTTTGAAAAATCATTTTTACAATGTAGCTTTGAATCCTCAGTTGCATTTCTGCATATTTAAACCCTTGTGGAGTTGCATATTCAACGTGTTTAAATATGCACATGCACGATGCTCAGTCAATTACTTAATTTGAGTCAGTTTCTCATATAACGCTCATGTGACTTCAGAACACATAATATATACGAGTCATATTATAAACGTGATGCTTTTATCATGCTCTTCTGATGTGTTTATAGCTTTGTAAGCTTTTCTTTCTCCTAGAGTGAAACGTTGTCGTGTAGCTATCATTCTATTTTTAAAGGATAGATAATAATAATAATAGCTTTAAACATTTTTATTGGCTCTTTCATTACTTTTTTCGGTAACACATTTCAATAATGTCCATTTTTCATTGTTAGGTCATGTTAACAAACTAATTTTGCCAAAATGGACTCAAAAGTGTTGCCTTTTTTTCTTCATTTTTTCACTGGTCCAGTTCTGATACTCACACTGTTGGTGCTTTGGGTGGTGGACAGGGGTCAGCATGGGCACCCTGACTGGTCAGCGGCTATGCCGCCCTATACGCAACAAACTGTGATGCACTGTGTATTCTGACACCTTTCTATCAGAACCAGCATTAACTTCTTGAGCAGTTTGAGCTCCAGTAGCTCGTCTGTTTGATCAGACCTCACGAGCCAGACTTCGCTCCCCACGTGCATCAATGAGCCTCGGCCGCCCATGACCCTGTGGCCGGGTCACCACTGTTCCTTCCTTGGAGCACTTTTGATAGAGACTGACCACTGCAGACCGGGAACACCCCACAAGAGCTGCAGTTTTGGAGATGCTCTGACCCAGTCGTCCAACCATCACAATTTGGCGATGTTATGCAAAATGCATGAAAACAACCAATATAATGTGAAAACGGAATGGAGATTTTCGACCTATCATACGATTTGTGAGCCATTTACACCACAAGAGAACTAGGTCAGATAAAGGCTTATTAAGGAAATTTTAAAAAGAAATTGGATTAAAAGGGAAAAAACTGGTATTTGAAGCTGCTGCTGTTTCTGGAGTCTCAAGAACTTCTGCGTAAAGTTGCATTTTAGCACAAACCTTACAGAGAAACATTTACAGTGAGTATAGAAATACATTTTTAAACAGTTTTATTACTGTAGTGTTTTTTTGCAGCGGGGGACAGTGCCTTGTCCTGAATGAAAATCCTTCTATTAACGAAGGTACTATCCTCCTTTTTATACCATAGCAGATGTTATAAACTCCACATCTTGCAGAAGTCATTTTGACACCATCAGAGACCCTAAAGGGACCTTCCGTCTCACTTCCCAATATTTCAGACCAAATCATCACCTGCCAGCTCTTGTTGGGACGGGATGGCCACAACCATCCAGAAATCCATCCATCTAGACCAAGGGTGTTCAAACTTGGTCCTGGACGGCCGCTGTCCTGCAGAGTTTAGTTCTAGCTTGAATCAACACACCTGCTGGAAGTTTCTAGTATGCCTAGTAAGACCTTGATTAGCTGGTTCAGGTGTGTTTCATTGGGGTTGTAGCTAAACTCTGCAGGACAGTGGCCCTCCAGAACCGGGTTTGGACACCCCTGATATAGACCCTCCGTTAGAGAGGGTAATTTTATCTGAATATGTAAGGTCACTCTCTTAACCGTTATTTTAAAAAGTATTTTAAAAACGAACGGAACCAGGTTAACCGACCCGTACACACTCACTCAATGGATGGACGATCTGACAGGATTACCTCCGGTTTAACCGGATTACCTCCGGTTGAGTGGCCTGGCATCTACACCTACCTGATAGAGAAACCGAGCGTGTATAGTTAAGAGAAACTGAGGGCATATAAATCTTTAGATGCCTATAACTATGTGCTAAATGGACATGTACAAGATTCACTAAGACTGTTGTATGCTGCTTGAGGGACCATAGCCCCAGCCTCTTCCACTGGTTCCTCTGGTGTCATTGGATCCTCATCGGCTGGAAGATATTAGTGAAAGAGACATGTCATGAAATGTCAAATCCAAGTGACAAAGCAGTGTGATAATTCTGTATGAGAAAAACATTCTTCAGAGCAGAAAACTATTATAAACATAAAAATATTCTTACCATGGAAATGAGTCTCTTGCTCCACTGTCAGACCTTCCCAGAGAAAAAAGAGATTTTAGTGAAGACTGGACATACGAATTACAGCCTATGTTAGCACTCACTTGGCCACATATACTGTATATATATATAGAAAAAAAACTAGATTTCACCTACCTCTCCAGCTTTTCCATGGGCCTGTCAACCTGCCGTTTATAAGAAAACACAGAGGGTACGAAGTCTGGGCTGTCTTCGTCCATAGAAGCCTGTCCTACAAAAATAAATAAGATGTAATTGAAGTTAAAGGGTAACTAAACCCTAAACCAACTTTTTTTAGTTAATGATCTGTAATACTGGGGCTTTATTAATGCTGTTCATTGATTCGATTAAATGTCTTGACATTTGGGTATAAAGTGTTTTAATTCTATAATTTATGGTGTAAAACCGTCTGCGTGCTGCCCTCTTAAGGTTGAACGGTGGCGACTGCAGTTGAATTTTCCTAATGGATGTTGTAGGTCATCGTGACATAGGATGGTTCTTCCAACGGCTCACTATCCGCGCCCCTGGCACGAGCTCACCACGCCCTCAGAAATGTTTTCCCCAATCACATGATGAGAACGGCTTCACTCCAGTATGAACCCTCATATCACATGAAGTAGAACCATTATGAATGAAACTTACTTGACACTTGCTTTAACATTGTAATGAAGAAAATGCGGTTAAATAATGCAGTTGTCAGTACACGTCAGGCTTTTCTTGCGATATTATTGCCGCCCGTCATGTGTACAGATAATTTTCATACATGAGACGCACTTTCAAACCCTGACACGCAAGTGGTTGCCGCGGTAACTAACAACAATACCGTAACGTGCTGGCATATATAGTCTTTTATTTGAGGAAATCTGTTTATAATAGGCTATAGGTCTGAACTTATTGGTCCTGCGCTGCTTATTGATTCAGTTCATTTGAATGAAAATACATCGTATGTATCTGATCTATTTTTAGTGCCATTCAGTATAATTTGACTGTTCCTTCTCTCTTGCGCTGCTGCTACGCTAGCATCGTCAGCATCGGGAGTTAACGCAGTTTGAGCCAGCGGCTCCGGGTCTGTGTCTACAGACAATCCACCCTCCTCCACTTCAGGTGAAGGTGGGGGAGAATGACCGCTCCGTTGCAAAGCTACTGGCGTCACTCCGCGAGTCAGACAGCTGTCAATCAATCCATCACTGCGGGTCTCAGGTGCACGCCCTCCGCTCAGTCCCGCCCTCGGTTCATCTCCGCTGGGCTCTGCCCACTTTTCCTGCATTTTTCAAATATTGCCAGTGGGTGGAGCTGGGGTTTAGTTACCCTTTAATGTCAGCTTACTGCCTAGCTAGCTAGCTATCCTTTTGGTTGGCTACACCAGTGCCAAACGTTAGCAAATGCAACTACTTGAACACACACCTGACACATTACAAATGGGCCTTCTCACTGTTACCTACAATTGCACTTATGGCAACTGTAGAAAGGAAGACGACACAAACAGTTTCCTTTATGTTTAGTCTCTGGTCGTTAGGTAACTTCTAGTTGTGCGACTAACAAAGTTAGCTAAAAAAAAGTTATCATTACATGAGAAATCACTTAACTTGTCCCCCAATTCCTAATTAGATGGACAACAGACATGCATAAGAAATCTTTAGACACTTAACCAAACCATAATCCATACCAACAAAAGGCAGAAGTTTATTTAACCTTACCTGATATGAAGTGTGAGCTACAAACGCGCAAATTTCGGATAATAATTTCTGTCCAGTCCGCTCATTTTATAGCGTTTAACCACAGCTGTCGTCGTTTTTTTGTCTGGCAGTAGCAGCAGGTATGCGGTAAAATTTCAATTTGGAGCCTGTACTCCGTAGATTCTGGCACCTAAAAACACAACAAGATGACATTTTGAGCTCCGACTCTGTGCTGGTTTGTATCGGCCGCCTCTAGTTTTCCCTTTGTTTTGCCTCCAGTTAACGCCGTGGCGCAATTGTGACGTTGGCGCAAAAAGTGTCTATAAGGTTTCGCGATAAAGAAAACATATTATTCAGTTAAAATTACTCTGTGTGCATTCCTGTGAGTGCGTGCAAGCCGTCAGCAGCCGCTCACACCGTGTCCTAACTACACACGATAAGATTCCAGCAACAAGCAACTTGTTTGTCCACACCAGACACGATGCAAATGCGAGTTCCAACAAATCAATCAAAAACCACAGCCAATCAGAACAGCGTGTTGGCGGGCTCTCGCTGCAAGTGTACGGCACTCGCAAGGAAATGGATTAGTACATAATCAAATTCACAAATATTACACCATTTAAACATTAATAAAATACATACTGAGTTACTAAAACAATCTGTCATAAAATATACTTGTTCACAGTTTGAACGTTCTTGTTTCCATTTGTTTCATTTCAAGATCTGAGGTGAATTATCCTTTGTTGCTTTTAGTACGACTAACAAAAGCTGGGAGCACTAAATTATATTCAGTCACATATTAAATAAAGCACATAAACATTACCTGAGATTATCATAGCCATGTTTTGTGTTGTGGTTCCAGCCGCGACGCTGCAGAAATAGAAACCGTTTCTAAAATAGATTCATCGCGTGTCGCCGTCGCAGCTGGTTAGGACAAAAACTCTAATTAATATGGAAAATATACCATTTGCTGCTCAACGCTGGCTTTTTAATAGCTGTCCTTTTACAATTTTTCTCAATCAATTTGACACTCTCAAAACAATTAACACACCATAAACTAAACTCACTCTTATTTTTGGCAAAACATCTCATTAGCAGTTTATTATATTAATGCATTTATCAAAAATAAATACGAACATCAAAACTACAAGTGTGTTCTCTGTTGATTTGTTAACAAATTCAGCTGTAGATGAATGAAAATACATCGTGTTTTTCATATTCTTTAATCGTATTCTTCAAATTTAAACTTTAATAATGAGTTTAGTTGTGAAACGATGAGTTTTCACCCCCCAAAAAATAAAATAAGTAAATGTACTACAGTCATTGAATCAATGAACTTTATAGATCTTGCCTCTCATTTACATCTGGTCGAAGAATTTCATCAACATCACATCAGCATATATGAAGAGTCATGCATTGTGGGGGAAAAAAAACTGTGGATGCTGGATCCCTCCTTGTGCCTCAACACACAGGCTTCTTCCATCGCTTGAAGAAGACTTACTTAGTTGTAAGGGTTGTGATCATATACTTTCCATCTCTAAGAGGAGAATATGCTGGAAGGAACGCCATCCTGAAATGTGGGCGATGCTCAAACCACTCTTGCACCAGTGCTGAATAGTGAAATTGGACATTGTCCCACACAACTATACAATTTGGCTCAATTTGCTCCTGAACGACCTGCGGAAAGTGGATTTCATTGAGAGAGTTTACATTTAGGAGCCTATCTGTGTTGTGCGGCCCCAAGACCAGTGGATTGCAGAACTTGTTGTCCTTTGACTGTGGCACAATGTTTATATTGGGCTGAGCTCTCTGTCCAGCTTCTCTCAAGGAAAGACCATCTATACTTTATCCTTCTACCTGCCCTCCACTTTACTATCTCTTCTCCCTCATCTCCTCTTCCTATATCATCAGCTCTTCTTGCTCCATCTCATCTCTTTCTACCTCTTCCACTGTTCCTCTCAGTATTACCTTCCTCTATCCCCTCCAAAACCTCTCACTCTTACACCTCTTCCTTTTTCCATTCTTCTTTTTTTTCTTTTCCCCTTTTATCGCTTTTGTAATTGAGATAGCTCTGTAAACAATTCGGAAATTTGCATTTCCTGTGTTGTGTACTAACTCTGCAGATGTTTATTAGATTAGATTCAACTTTATTGTCATTACACAAGTACAAGTACAAGTACAAGGCAACGAAATGCAGTTTAGGTCTAACCAGAAGTGCAATAGCAGCAAATGCAGGACATACAATGGTTGCGTAAGTGCAGGACATGGATATGTACTAAATATATAAATATGTATAAATAGAGAGATGGTTATTACTATAAACAGAACTGAATTTACAGGTGGATATGTACAATGAATAAATATACAGATGGCTATTACTATAAACAGAATTTACATGTGAATATGTACTATGAATATAATATACAGATGCTATTACTATAAACAGAATTTTACAGAATTTTACAGATAGAGGTATACAATAATATGTTAGGCTAATATGAGGAATATCAGTGGATTAAGGTAGTGCAATAAATTATGGACAGAGCTATCCGAAGTGTAAAAGTGCAGTGGAAAGTGGTTGCATATTACAGTTAGAAGTACGGTGCAAAATGCAAATGTAAACAGTTGGTACTATAAATACAGTCGGCAGTGCAAATGAGCATAATCCAGTTAAGATATGGTAGTGCAGAATGCATAAGTAAACAGTTGTTACTGTAATAAACAGTCGGTAGTGCAAATAACAAAGTGAAGGCAGATGTGAGGTAGGAGAGTTAGCAGTTTATGAGGGAAGTGGATCAACGGGGGGTTGAGTTCAATAAAGAGACAGCTCTGGGGAAAAAACTGTTCTTTAGTCTGCTGGTCCTGGTCCGGAGGATCCTGAAACGCCTGCCGGAGGGCAGGAGAGAAAACAGTCTGTGGGCTGGGTGAGAGGAGTCCTTGAGGATGCTGCGAGCTCGATGCAGACAGCGTTTCCTCTGGATGTGCTCGATGGCAGGTAGTGAAGTCCCTGTGATGGGTCTGACACAGTTGGTCAGCGATAGAAGTTCACCAGGATAGCCGAGGAGAGCTGATTCTTCCTCAGTGTCCTCAGGAAGAAGAGGCGCTGGTGAGCCTTCTTGACCAGGCTGGAGGTGTTGGTTGTCCATGACATGTCCGCCAAGATGTGGATCCCCAGGAACTTGAAACTGGAGACACGCTCAACAGCCATTCCATTGATGTGGATGGTGTCGTGTGTGCCTCTTGACTCCTTCCTGAAGTCCACGATGAGCTCCTACGTTTTGGTGGTGTTGAGGAGCAGGTTATTTTCAGTGCACCATGTGGCCAGGTGCTGGATCTCCTCCCTATAGGCAGTCTCATCGTTGTTGCTGATGAGATCAATCACCGTAGTGTCGTCCGCAAACTTGACGATGGAATTAGATCCATACACAGGCTTGCAGTCGGAGGTGAAGAGGGAGTAGAGAAACAAACTTAGCACACAGCCCTGTGGTACACCAGTATTAAGTGGGATGGACGTGGAGCAGGTGGATCCTGATCGAACATTCTGTGGTCTGTCAGTTAGGAAGTCCAAAATCCAGTTACACATTGAAGTGTTGATGCCCAGGTCTCCAAGTTTGACTATTAACTTGGTTGGGATGACAGTGTTGAATGCTGAGCTAAAGTCAACAAACAGCATGCGTGCATAAGTGTTTTTGTTGTCCAGATGAGTGAGCACAGAGTGCAGTGCCATGGAAACTGCATCCTCTGTGCTCCTACTGCTGCGATAGGCAAACTGGTGTGAGTCCAATGTGGATGGTAGAGAGTCTTTTAGGTGTTCCAGGACCAGCCGCTCAAAGCACTTCATAACGATGGGTGTGAGTGCTACAGGGCGGTTGTCATTAGGGCACCTCGGGCTAGAGTGTTTCGGCACTGGCACAATGGAAGTGCGTTTAAAGCATGATGGTACTGCTGCTTGGGCAAGAGACAGGTTGAAAATGTCTGTAAAAACCCCAGCGAGCTGCTCTGCACATGCCCTGAGCACATGTCCAGGGATGTTGTCTGGTCCAGCAGCCTTGTGTGCGCTGATCCGGCTCAGTGCCTTGCAGACATCTGTGGAGGAGAGTGTGATTGGTGGGTGGTCAGCTGAGGGTTTGAGTTTGGTGGCAGTTTCTCTGTTGTCTCTTTCAAAGCGAGCATAAAAGTAATTTAGCTCGTTCAGGAAGTTGACATCAGTGGCTGCGGGGGTGGAGTGGGTGGGTTTGTAGTCACTGATGGCCTGAATGCCCTGCCACATGCGTCGAGGGTCAGAGTTGGAAAAGTGTCCCTCTATCTTTAGCTTGTAGCAGTGCTTGGCCTTTTTGATTCCCCTCTTCAGGTTTGCTCTGGATGTACTGTAGGCTTGTGCATCACCTGATCTGAAGGCAGTATTGCGTGACTTCAGCAGGAGTCGCACTTCCCTGTTCATCCAAGGCTTCCGATTTGGGTATGTGGTGATCTGTTTCTGGGTTGTAACACTGTCAATGGTGGTATTGATATGATCCAAAACAGAGGAGGTGTAGGAGTCAATGTCTGTGTGAGCGCCACTGGTGGCTTGAGAAGCAAACATACTCCAGTCTGTGTTTAGAAACCTTTTCTGGAGTGTGGAATCTGCCCTCGCAGGCCACACCTTGATGGTCTTCACTGATGGCTTCACACGGTTGATGAGGGGTGCATATTTGGGTGTGAGAAACAAAGAGAGGTGATCTGACTGTCCCAGATGGGGGTGGGGTGTTGCAACGTAAGCTCCAGATTTGGGGCTAATTGAGAACATTCCGAGTGCAACTGAGAATTTAACAAATAACAGAGTTTTGTTTGTTGTGTTTGGGGAAAATGGTGCACAAATGATTGGGATTTTTGTAAAACTAATAAAAAGAGCTGCAATTGTTTTTTCCTTATTTATTAATGTTTTGGTTGGCTGTATGAACTACTGTGAAAACATTTGAGAGTTTTGTGCACAGTGTTTTAAGAACACTGTGTAATTTGCATGAAATGAAGGAACATTTACAACCTGTTTAGGACAACTACAAAGTGTTCAGATCACAGTGTTAACAGCTTTGAGGACAGTAACCTGAGTTTGGAGAAATGTGTCAAATCGATTGAGAGAAACTGTAATTAAAAAAAAATTGACAGACACTTTCCTTAATATGCCTTTATCTGACCGAGTTCTCTTGTGCTGTAAATGACTCACAAATATTATGATAATTCGATAATCCTCCATTCAGTTTTCACACAATATTGGTTGTTTTCATGCCTTTTGCATAAAATTGCAGTATTTCAAGCATTTCATCTTCAGAAAGATCTTTCTTTCTGTGACTTGCTTAATAATGTGGAACAGCCTCTTTAATTCGGGTTTCCATTTACCTCAGTAGACCTGGCAAACTCTTGAACAAACCTGTCTGAGATTCATACCAGTTATCTACAAACTTTCTTTGAAAAACTCAAATCTGTTTATTGTACTGAACTCCTATTGATTTGTCACTTGCATGATAATTTGGAACACAGTCTGTGTGTATACACACCGATCAGGCATAACATTATGACCACCTTCCTTATGTTGAGTTGGTCCTCCTTTTGCTGACCTGCTCAGCCCTGACCCGTCGAGGCATGGACTCCACTAGACCCCTGAAGGTGTGCTGTGGTATCTGGCACCAAGATGTTAGCAGCAGATCCTTTAAGTCCTGTAAGTTGCGAGGTGGGTCCTCCATGGATCGGACTTGTTTGTTCAGCACATCCCACAGATGCTCGATTGGATTGAGATCTGGGGAATTTGGAGGCCAAGTCAACGCCTCAAACTCGTTGTTGTGCTCCTCAAAGCATTCCTGAAGCATTTGTGCTTTGTGGCGGCGCATTATCTGCTGAAAGAGCCAAAGCCACCAGGGAATACCGTTTCCATGAAAGGCTGTACATGGTCTCAACAATGCTTAGGTAGGTGGGACGTGTCAAAATAACATCCACATGGATGGAGGACCCAAGGTTTCCCAGCAGAACATTGCCCAAAGCATCATTGCCTCCGCCGCCACGCCTTCTTCCCATAGTGCACCTGGTGCCATGTGTTCCCCAGGTAAGCCACGCACACACACCCGGCCATCCACATGATGTAAAAGAAAACGCGATTCATCAGACCAGGCCACCTTCTTCCATTGCTCCGTGGTCCAGTTCTGATGCTCACGTGCCACTGTTGGTGCTTTGGGCGGTGGACAGGGGTCAGCATGGGCACCCTGACTGGTCAGCGGCTATGCCGCCCCATATGCAACAAACTGAGATGCTCTGTGTATTCTGACACCTTTCTATCAGAACCAGCATTAACTTCTTGAGCAGTTTGAGCTCCAGTAGCTCGTCTGTTTGATCGGACCACACGGGCCAGCCTTCGCTCCCCACGTGCATCAATGAGCCTTGGCCGCCCATGACCTGGTCGCTGGTTCACATTTACATTCAGAAACAATTAATACATTTACTTTTATTTGTATCTATTAAAGTTAATTGGCTGTTAGCTAATGTCTTGTGTCAGTCCAAAGCCTGTGAAACTTTACCTTAAAAATAAAACTAAAATAAAACTAAAATCAGTCAGATTCCAGACCAGATTCCTTTATTCAAGACATGCTATGAATGTTTTCACATAGATAAACATAGTTTAAAGAATCTTAATCTTTCAAGATTTCCAGTCAGAAGTGGCTCTGTTTGAGAATCACACCTGTATGAATATGAATGAGACAATTTATGTATCGACTAAACACAGAGAGAGTGAGAGCGCACAAGGACGAGGCTGATTGGAAGTAAGTCTGTTTGAAGGAAGTAAAGGAGGGTTTCAGAGAACTGGAGAATTGCTGCAGTGGCAAACGGCCAGAGGCCAGATTAATGACCATTAATGAGAGAGAAATCAATGACATCTGACAACATCCCTCAAGGTCTTGCCGATTTTCTTCAATACATCCGAGCCCTGCTCGTGTTCATTTATATTCCACAGTCCATTAAGAGGACGGACAACAAACTGCTGTTCCAATAACAGGAAATTACGTCTTTCAATGATAAGAGAAGATTTAGAGATCATAGGCTATTTATGCAGAAGTTTCAAGGCATATTTAGTGGACCGAATCCATCACCGGTAACACGTTTTCTCTAAATCCCTCCTTTCCGCGAGCTACTCTGCTCTGATTGGCCAGATGGCCAAGTCTGTTGTGATTGGTCTACCGCTTATAGCGCACGCTGGAAACAACACCCATTATCGGAGCCACGCAGAGGCTTCCTAAAGCTCAGAGATTGTAAACACTGTAAAGACTGTAATGATGGCGGCGATTTTACCATATCAATCCGAGCGAGAGTCCGATGATGGAATATTGAAAGAGCTAGTTATTCAACCCGAACCTTCATTACTAGGACGACTTTTTGAGGTCCATTATGAGATGTTGCAGCTGTAATTCCTCACCATCAGCATTAACAAGTGTATGTCCATCAACAAACACGTGTATATTTCAAATTTTTTTGTGGTGCATGTGGGTACTGTATCAATAACTAACATGAATGACTGATGTAACATTAAAGTTTGCAAAAAAAATCCAGAGAACCACAGACAATCTGCATTAACAGACACTTTTAGGTAATAGTGTCCCACAGCTGATTAGCAGAAGTATTTCAGTAAGACAGTAATAATGTGAATTAGCCTGTGTAAAACACAAAACGACGTATTTTCTTACGTTGTATACTTTTTGTACAATTAACCGTAACGCTGTGGGATTTGAAACACAAACAACGCGTAAAGGCGATTATTTCTTTTTGAAGACAATAACTTTATTTATCGTGCACTTTCGACTTTACACCTTTGCAGAACGTTTACATTCACAAACAGCGATATTACACACGGCATGAAAGGGGATAGCCGAAAAACCATTATAGGGACACTTTAACAAACATGAACTAACAATGAAAATTATGATGTTAATAATAATAATAATAATAATAATAATAATAATATTAATAATAATTACTAAAGCTGAATATTTAATAATAATAATTCAAATGGAGTAGTTAATAATTATTTGCAGTACAATATTACTACTATGGTATATTTCATTTAATTTGTATAATTTAATCAAATAAAAGCTACTTTTAAATAATTATCATTTTATTGTATATGGTATTGTTGTATATCAATGTTAATTTTGACAGCATATTTTGATTTAGTTTTAGTCATAGTCTTTTGACTAAAATGCACTTTAGTTTTAGTCATATTTTAGTCACCTGAATTGTTTTTAGTTTTAGTCTAGTTTTAGTCGACTAAATATCATAAGATTTTAGTCGACTACATCTACAGTAGATTTAGGCCCAGTTTCACAGACAGGGCTTAGACTAAGCCAGGATTAGGCCTTAGTTCAATTAGGACATTTAAGTAACTTTTATAAACGTCCCCATGAAAAAAACATTACTGGTGTGCATCTTGAGGAAAAACAATGCCACTGACATATTTTAAGATTTGTCAGTGCAAGATTCTTTCAGTTAAAACAGCACAAACATGCATTTTAGTCTAGGATTAGCTTAAGCATTGTCTGTGAAACCGGGGGTAAGCATTTAAGCATTACATAACCGACACTTGAATTGACATTTTGACATCATTTTGTTTTTGACATTAAAAATACTCGAAAGAGCTCAATTAACTTTTTTATTTGTTTTTAAAAACATCTATATAGTTTTTATAACTTTGTATTTCTGTTTTAGTTAGTATATCATGTTAAGCTAAAGCTTCAAATAAGTTTGTTTATTTCTTTTTTTTAATTTCAGTTAACATTTATTTCATTTCAAGTAATAAAGATTTTTTTAATGGTTTTAGTGAACTATTATAACCCTGATATTTTATTTAATATGTGTCAAATACTGGTCTTTCCTCCTGACTATGAATTAAATGGGAATGAAAGGAAATACAGTTTATTGTGTAAGCAAAAACGAATATATAATGAGGCCTAGTCCACACGTACACGGGTATTTTTATAACCGGAGTTTTTCCTTCTCCGTTTAAAAAAACAATCGCGTCCACACAAGCACGGTTTAAAAAAAATCTCCGTCCACATGAAAACGCAAAACCGCGCTATGATTGGCTGCCTGATTTCCACATGGGTCCCATCCACGGAGGGATGCTATGGGCTCAGTGAAACCCTTCTACAAGTTTACTTTGGACTCAGTGACAGGTAACTGTATATACAGGGGCAGGGCTCAAGTGGACTGAAGCTTCACACACTTGCCTTACTATGTTGTATTATTGAATTCTGGCACCTCTGTTCTGCAATACAATGACATAACTGCGCATGTATCTGTATAGGCTACATGTGATAAGCGCTATTATTAGAGTTATTAAAAGCTACGTCCGCGCTTGCATAGACTCGACTCATGTAACGTTAAACAAAATCGATAACGGCGCACAAACGGACGTCAAACAAAGGAGAGAACGGCGCACATTTTGACTTAACAAGCCTAAATCTCCGGTTTCACTGTCTACACGACAACGCTGTAACCGGAGTTTCTAAAAAACTTCACCCTGGCCGGAGTTTTCAAAAAAGTCCGGTTTCAGTAACCGGATACTGCGTTTGCGTGTGGACGAACAGCCAAACCGCATAGAAAAAGCTGCGGTTTTGAAAATACCCGTGTTCGTGTGGACAGGGCCTGAGTGACAGCTGGAAATACACCGGGACTCTTATTTTGAAATGTCTACGCCTCTGTTGCAGTTGCAGGAGCTCATTCCAGTTCAGATGAGGGAGATAAAATATGCATTGTTACAACCGTCTAAAACATATTACTATATAAACATTGTAAAGTAAACACTGTCATTATTCATCAGCATTAGTTCATAAACAATTTCCTGGCATAAATGTGTGTTATTGATTGATTGAGCCGCTCTGGAGCGCTGGATTGGGGATGTGTGAGCCGTGTTCTCCAGCGGTTAGATCAGCTCAGATCAAATGTGCGCATCTGTTACACAGGACATCAGTTCTGACTGGATCTCTTCCCTAATCGTCCCTCCCTAACATTTTCGTCTCGTTTTTATTTGTTGACGAAAATGAGTTGATTTTAGTCATAGTTTTTGTCATCCAACACTAGTTTTTATTTAGTTACCGTCTCGTTTTCGTCAGTGAAAACAGGTCGTTGACGAAAATTATGACGAAAATTGTTTGTCATCGAAATTAACACTGTTGTATATAATAATATTTGAACATTTTGACAGAAACAATTAATCTTTTGTTTTAAGTTTATGAACTTTTTATCAATTAAAGTTTATATTAGTTTCTACATTGACTAATATTATTCAATAAATCACTGATAAAACAGGAAAACACATATTGTCGATTTACTTAATCTTATTATTTGCGATCCACACAACAAAATTCTGTTTCTCTTCTAAACATGATTTCTTTGCTTTCGATTAATGTAATTCTCTAAAATGTGCAATCTAGATTCAATTATTTGGGGTGAATGTGAACCAATTAATTACTCGATTTTTTTTTTTGCTGAAAATGGAAGCTTCAGCTTAAGTTCTGCCAGGAAGACTTAATCACTTCGTCACTTATTAATTTCATCTCTATCCAATCACGTCTTCATATTTTCTGTATAAAGGTCGTACTTACACATGTTTGAGTTCGCAGATGCCGATGCGACAACAAGGCAGATGATGACGCTCCAATCAGTTGACGATCCGGACGTTGCGTAGCGATCGATCGCTGGTCCTATGATAACTAATAATGTGTTTACAGCGGCGTTCTAAGTCCACGTCAGCCTATCATTCTGTTCAATGGGTTACCGCAGTAACAGACGCCAGTGCTTCACTAACAAGAGCAAGTCTCACGTCAGACTCCGATCAATCGCTTTCATGATGACTATCTGGGCATGTTATCAGAGACACGGCTGCGGTTTTCATCACCATTCTGGCGACATCACTACATCAGCATTTATCACAGTGATATGCATATGGTTATGCATTCCGAAGCTGATTGGGTGTAGTATCTTTCTCTTTTTCAATTCTGTCGCAAGCATGTCTGTATAGAGCACACACATGCATCGTGTGAGACGCGCACAGGTGTTTGCTGGTCTGCTTGTGCAACGTGATCGCTCGTTGTGACTCGCTCGTGTCCATAGTGCTCGTAAATGATTCGCATGACACCGGTTACCGTTATAGATAGTATTTTGTTAGAGAAACTGAAACAGAACAGATATGCACAGCATATTTAGCCGCTATCATTCTCCCTACGAACGCAAGGAAAACAACACTGGTTTTAAAGAAACATGCACCTATTTAATCGGGGCTTCATGTTGAACTGAAGTTAAGCTGAAATCGCGATTGGTTCAGTGTTATCAGATCGCTGAATTCATTAAAAAAAAAAAAAAAAAAAACTATGCTGAGCAAATTAGCATATTTAGGGACAGGACCGACATCAGTGCTTTCTGTTCTTATTCAATGGCGTTAGATTCATCTTCCTAGCGCTTTGAGTTCATCACATATGCAATTTAACTGACACAACATAGTTTCAAGCTTGGAAGTGTTTAGCCTGCATCCAGCAGAGTACATATTTGCTCAAACATATGGGGCGCAAGTGTTGGATGGCTTCCTTTCGTGATTCGATATGGCTTTCTTTCCATGAGGAAGAACTGTAGCGTTCTGTGATCACATTAAGGTGCTTTGCGTATTGTATTATAAAAATGCGCAACATATTATTAAATTAGTTAATCAAAACAAACACGTCATATATATTAGTAATTGTGTGCATTTGTCTTCGCTTTACTCTAGTTAATTTGACTTTTATTTTTTTTTTATTTTTTTTTATTTTTTTTTTTTTTTTATTCAGCTACTGATATCTGTATACCTCTTATATTTCGAGAAACTTAGATTTTAGTGTTACGTCTTACTTGGTCCTTCCGGCTAGGACTCCATGGCTACATTATGATAAAACAAATGTGTATCTTGCTTGTACTCTCAGCACCATAGGTCGGGTAAGGTTTGCATACAAAACAAGGTTTGACTTGAGATTCGATTCGATAGTAGCACTAATCTGATTCCGTACTCAATCTGACCCGTTTACATAAAGATGTCATCGTACAGCATCTAAATCACAATTATTGATTTGAAAATAATTATTCAAATCTTTTATGAATACAGTGAGCAGAGTGCACTCCCTTTATAAACGCATGAAACTGTCAAATGCTTCAGTTCAGATAAACTCCAGTGGAAACTGCTGTGGTCAATCTGACTACACGTGATCTATTGCATGTTCTACTATTCGCTGGTAAAGCGTATGCGCTGGAAGGCAGAGTTGGCAGCGATAAGCTCTGGGCCTGTGTTGTGTGGCGCTCCAATTGGGGATTGCATTCGAGTGCTCAACAGACTTTACATTACATTCGTGCATTTGGCGGACGCTTTTGTTCGGGGCACCTCGGGTTGCATTCGGGGTGCACATTTGGCGTTTTCCGGGTATTGCTTTTCCTGGGAGTCGAGCCCGTGGCTCGGCGTTGCTGGTGCCGCGCTCTGCTGTCTGAGCTACTGAAAAGACATTTCTCTGATCAGCTACACTTGCATCGAATCCTATGGTGACTAACAAAATATACAAGGGAGTAAATAGTGTCGACTGTGGACACAGTCTGCACATGCGTATTGATTCCTGGCTGCACCGCAAACGGCGAGGTCTCTCGCAGTAAGTTTTTTCACTTCACTAAAGCTGGCACATACGGTGCGCTTATAGACTTGTGATTGTCGCTTTTCAGACTGCGATCCTGATGCCACCCTGTGGGATCTCAGGGCATTTACGGCAGGCCGTATGTTAATCAGACGCACGAGGCCTTGTCTGGAGTTTTACATCAACCATTCACTTGGCGAAATCATTCAGGCAAAACTTTTATCATGGCGTCGGTGAACATGTCAACTAACTATTAAAGACATCAGATTTTATTCTAGGGTCAAAGGAATTTTTAGGATTGCGATATTGGCTCACCCTGCCAAACGTGGGCAAAATCACTCAGTATTATCCTGGTTAGGTTATCAAATTATGAAGCTCGCTTTGATCTCTTTCATAGGTTCCGTAGTTGTGTCGGGTCCTATATAGCTAGTTATGGTTTTATTAGCTAGTAAAGCTAAACCATATAAAACATTATTTTCCTTTTGCAAGGGCATCGTCCGGTGTTCTCAATCACATGCGCAGTTTATGTATTGTCATGCTGTTCTGGTTAATTTTCTTTTGGGGGTTCTCTCAGCAGGTTGACGGTAGATGGTGTTCTATCAAGATATTGGTGTTGCTACGAACATAGTTCAACCCGCAGAGTTGGCATCCTCTACCAAGGTCTCCCTTATTACGAAGCATCTGAATGCGGGATTCCATGATGGTTAAGATGGTTTTTCTTCAGCAATGCTCAAACCATCAGGCATCAGTTCAGTAAACTCTCCCATAATTCCAAAGGTAAAACTAAGATTACCTACTTGTCTTAACAAACATCAGGAAAGTTCAAAGCTCCTAACACTTAACACATTTAACTCCTAACACTTTAATCTTAAAGGTCGCTCTTCCACTTACACCGATATTCCACTAGAAGCATGTTTATCTGCTTTCGGCTTTGTGTCCAAGGAAATTCACTTTAGAAACTAATCAGTTTGATTCTATTCTCTGTCTTTTCTATTCTGATCTTCACTTCCCAATCAATTTCTTTACTCTTTTCCTTAAGCATTCTAGAATGACTCTAAAGGTTCTGGTATCACATTAACAATTCTAAGATGAAGAATAATTTCTGACCCTTTACTTCTATGGTTAAATATCTTCACGTTCGTTCTAAGACTTCTGACCACTCCCCCCTATTTATTTTTTCTAACGTAGCACCTCTCTCTAAGGCTGGCTTCCGACCACTTTTATACTGACCTTTTAAGCTGCAGTTTACCTCCTATTCGTATCAGACTTCCTACAGCTACGACCGTGGAAATTCTGGGCAGCATTTAAGCTACTGGGCAGTTGGTGTTCTTCTGCATTCAAGTCTTATATAAGACCAATTCTAAAATCATCCTTGAAGCTCAGCAAGCTCTCCAGTAATGGTTCAGGTAAATTCCTATGCAACTACTGGTGGTGGTTTATATATATAAAAAAAAATAAATAAAAAAAAAGCGGTCTATCGAGACCTGTCTATGTCTGGCCTAACGTGGCTATATCTGTCGGTCTATCGAGACCTGTCTATGTCTGGCCTAATGTGGCTATATCTGTCGGTCTATCGAGACCTGTCTATGTCTGGCCTAACGTGGCTATATCTGTCGGTCTATCGAGACCTGTCTATGTCTGGCCTAATGTGGCTATATCTGTCGGTCTATCGAGACCTGTCTATGTCTGGCCTAACGTGGCTATATCTGTCGGTCTATCGAGACCTGTCTATGTCTGGCCTAATGTGGCTATATCTGTCGGTCTATCGAGACCTGTCTATGTCTGGCCTAACGTGGCTATATCTGTCGGTCTATCGAGACCTGTCTATGTCTGGCCTAACGTGGCTATATCTGTCGGTCTATCGAGACCTGTCTATGTCTGGCCTAACGTGGCTATATCTGTCGGTCTATCGAGACCTGTCTATGTCTGGCCTAATGTGGCTATATCTGTCGGTCTATCGAGACCTGTCTATGTCTGGCCTAACGTGGCTATATCTGTCGGTCTATCGAGACCTGTCTATGTCTGGCCTAACGTGGCTATATCTGTCGGTCTATCGAGACCTGTCTATGTCCGGCCTAACGTGGCTATATCTGTCGGTCTATCGAGACCTGTCTATGTCTGGCCTAACGTGGCTATATCTGTCGGTCTATCGAGACCTGTCTATGTCTGGCCTAACGTGGCTATATCTGTCGGTCTATCGAGACCTGTCTATGTCTGGCCTAACGTGGCTATATCTGTCGGTCTATCGAGACCTGTCTATGTCTGGCCTAACGTGGCTATATCTGTCGGTCTATCGAGACCTGTCTATGTCTGGCCTAACGTGGCTATTTCTGTCCGGTCTATCGAGACCTGTCTATGTCTGGCCTAACGTGGCTATATCTGTTCGGTCTATCGAGACCTGTCTATGTCTGGCCTAACGTGGCTATATCTGTCGGTCTATCGAGGCCTGTCTATGTCTGGCCTAACGTGGCTTAGCTGTCGGCCTATCGAGGCTTGTCTATGTCGGCCTTATGTGGCTATATCTGTTGGCCTATCGAAGTCTGTCTATGTCTGGCCTAACGTGGCTATATCTGTTCAGTCTATCAAGGATCAGTCTATATCTGGCTATATAAGACCAATTTCATTAAACAGTCATGGTAACCCCTATTTTTCCTATCTTTCAGGAACCTCAGGATTACGTCCGGCACGCATTCTTTTCGTCTACCATTTTGGGGGATGGCTGGCCCCATCTACAATCCACCTACTTTTGGGGGTCGGCTGCGCCCTTGCCTTCATCTTCAGGCAGGGATATGCTGATCCGCTACCCTCGGATTACTAACTATGGACGGGGCCTATGCCAAAACTTTATTATGCTTGCTGGGCTGTTAATAAATGTATGCTTCATTCATCATCCTATCTCTGAGTCTTTCTGGTAGAAATGGAAGCTTCAGCTTAAGTTCTGCCAGGAAGACTTAATCACTTCGTCACTTATTAATTTCATCTCTATCCAATCACGTCTTCATATTTTCTGTATAAAGGTCGTACTTACACATGTTTGAGTTCGCAGATGCCGATGCGACAACAACCTCCACCCTCCCCACCACCACCAGGATGGTTCCGTCCATACCTCTAAAGGGGGGTCGGCTGCGCCCTTGCCTTCATCTTCAGGCAGGGATATGCTGATCCGCTACCCTCGGATTACTAACTATGGACGGGGCCTATGCCAAAACTTTATTATGCTTGCTGGGCTGTTAATAAATGTATGCTTCATTCATCATCCTATCTCTGAGTCTTTCTGGTAGAACTATAGTTCCCAGCATGCTGTGCTTGGGACTTGACGAGTAGAGTAAAATTGTTGAAATTAAGTGTTATTTTATGTGTTTTTGGGCAAAATGAGAAAAGGGGGAGACTTTATATTGTTTAATAGTGTTTAATGTTTAATTATGTTGGAATTATTAGAACCATTTAAATTTCTGGGTTAGCATAGTGTAGAAGAGCGGAGCAATTGCTTAGGCTGTGGACTGATACAACACATGTCATTAAAGAGCATTTCATACTTAGCATTTGGCATGTTCAGTATGTGCTATTGCTGGCTAATAAAATGAACGCTAGTTAGTACAGTCTGATAAATCAGTCAAGTGACATCAAAAATATACAAAAATAAAATGATCTTGTGTTTTGTGATTTGTTTAAAGAGGCAGGGTCTCAAGGCTCCCTGTGCACACTGTTGTTAGGGAGCCATATTAAAATCATTGTGAGACTACTCAATTCGGTTACTTAAAAGTTAAGTTTTTGATTAAATCATGTAACTCCAATACACCTTTTTTTCAGTGTACTGTAAAAAAAAAGGTCCCATTAGATAACATTAGTTAATGTAGCCTACTCGTTACAAACCCGTTTCCCAGACTGACTATAGCTGTTTTACTAGTCTACATCTTCACAAACTTTCATGTGCCGTTCTTTTCTGGAGAATGTTAAATAACCATGCTTGTCCAACTGCACGCATGAGCATCTTTGTGAAATCCAGATGAAGAAAGTCTGTATCAGCACTCGACAAGCTAACTAAGGCTTTATTTGTCAGAAATGAATGGATGTCTCTATCAGCCTTTCTGTTCCTGGGATTCCTGTTGAAAGAGAATGTGGAAGTGTCTTGGACCTCTAACTCGAGCTGACATGACCCCAGCAGAAGCTAAATGGACAAGCTCCTTTTCATTCACAGCGTCTCTTTCTTTTGCTTTGTTAAATAATTCCTGCAGACTGAAGGTTGTCTGCGGTCACAGATGGAGAGATGCTGCTTCATGACCAAATGGAAACCATGAGGTGGCTTCTTTGAAGAGTGTGAAATTTAGTTTTTTGAGAGAGCGTTTTCATTTATTTATTTTACATACTTGTGTTATTTCAGTGTTCTGATGATTTCTCAGTACTCCAAAGCAAATATAGTTTAAAGACAGGTGTCGCTCCTGGACCACAGCTGTGGACATCACCTGACCCAAGGAGCGTGCGGTCACCTTCATGGCCCGGAGGGCAAGGTCGGTGGCGGCACGCAGCTCGTCCACGAGCCCTGGATCAGCTCCACCTTCGTGCATGTCCCTGAGCAACCGGGCCTGGTAGACCTGCAGAATTGCCATGGCATGCAACGAGGCGGCAGCCTGCACCGCAGCTCTGTAGGATTTCGCCACCAAAGTTGATGTGAATCTAAAGGCTTTGGAGGGGTGCCTAGGGTCACCACGCCAGGTCGAAGAGCTCTGAGGACACAGTTGTATCGCAACAGAACGTTCGACTGGGGGGACCCCAGTGTACCCTTTGGCCGCGGCCCCATCGAGGGTAGAGAAGGTGGAGGAGGCTGCCGAACGGTCACGGGAAGACAACGGGGACTTCCATGACCGCGTGACCTCCTCATGCAGCACGGGGAAGAAAGGTATTGGGGGCGGGTACCGGCGGGTGTCAGCGCGCGGCGCTCCCAAATAGATTGGTATTTGGGAGCGCCGCGCGTTGACACCCGCTGACACGCGCGCTGACACCGCGCTGGATCCAGCCCGAGACAACATGGCTGCCAGCTCCGGGTCCGACTCGGCAATGCTGGCACACTCGAAGGCAGCAGCACAGCCAAGTCATCATCCTCGGAGTACTCGAGCCCACCTTGTGATGCGGCGACCGTCATTGTGTCGTCTTCCGGAGCGCCAAACGAAATCCGCGGGGGGGCCGGAGTCGGGCCCACGACTTCTGTCTGAACACTCACGGGTTGCGGTGCGCAAGAGGGGGGTGTGGTCCAAGGCCCGAGCGTCTGGGCTTTGTTCCACACCGTCACCCTCAGGTCACCCTGGCCACCAGCCAAAGTACCACCTCTCGCGGAGATGGTAGATTGGGGTGTGGCAGAGGGGACTCTCACTTCTTTACGTCTCCACTGCGGGAACATGACGCATCCACAAACGCTGCCTGAGCATGCTGAAAGCCCAAGCATACCAAGCAGTGTTTGTGCCCATCAGAAGGCAACAACGACCGACTGCACCCAGAAGTGCACGGGGTATACATCCTGAAAAGGACGTGCCACGCGCAAGCTCTTTTTGTTAGAGGAAAGCCTCGCAGTGACGCTGAAGCGCCCAGGGAAGCACACACCAGCTGTCTAGCAGACCACTGTGCAGATCAGCAGGCAGGAAGTATGTGTTCGATGGAACGCGCCGTTACACCAATGCCACTGGAAAGCTGCTTGTCTCAAAGGCTGACAAAGATTCAGTATCAGGCTTGTAGGAGTGAAGAGTAGTTCTTGGCTCCAAAGCAGAAACATGACGCGATTTTGCCAGCAAACTTCCTTATATACTAGGGGTGGTGAAAAAAATCGATTATCGATTAATCGCGAGTATGTTATGGACGAGCATGAATCGATCATTACATTTTCAAAAATCGATTTTTTTATTTATCTAAACCTGACTCTACCACCGTGTGTGTGTGTGTGTGTTCATTAGATGAATGTAAATCTGTCGTTAATGCTTTAATGCTGAGATGATTCTGAGGGAACACTCTAGAAATCCTCCTGCCTCGCCTCCTTTGGAGCTCAGGCACATTAGCGCGTTAGCACGGCTCAGATTTGCGCACAAACACCGAATAAACGCCTTCAATCCGCAGATTTATGAGCGACACACATCGACGCGCACATTCGCGGGAATTAAGGCGATCCTGAGGACGAGATGAGCGGATCTCACACACACACACACACAGCCGGACTGATGCTGGAAACACCGCCGCTCCGACTCGCGGCTCCCGCTCACGGAACCGAACGGGCCTCGACACTCCTCCGACACGAACCCTTTTCTTCTGTCGTTTTTTCCCCTTTTGTCTTTCTCACGTCAGGAAACGAACGAGAGGAGCTCGATCGTTCCACGCGTCGCGTTCCCGCCCCCCTCACGCGCGCACGCATCCATCACTCTTGACATTTTGTCACTGTGTTCTACAGTACAGTATATAAGCTGAAGCTACAGTAAGTTGTTCAAAAATGTTCATTTTGTCTTCTTAATGATTAAATTGGACAATTTTCTTCTAGAAAGACAAGGTGTTTAGGTGGAGAAAACTTCTTCTTTACCTTGACATGTTTCGACTGCAACCTGCAGTCTTCCTCCACCTGAACACGTTGTCTTTCTAGAAGAAAATTGTCCAATTTCTACAGTATGTTGGTTCTGATCTACTTCCTAAAGGAAATAAGCCTTTCATTTATTTGTTATTGTTTAGTTCAACTTGATGAGTCACAACACAATGTGATGTATTCATTTCTACACTACACGACAAGTGCTTTGAGTTGTTGTTACTCAATAAAAGAGTTAAGTAATTCAGTAGCTGACTTTTTTTTTATACTGCAATCACTTTGTAGTGTATTTTCGTTTACTGTTGTGAAATGGAAAATCAATAATCGCTAATCGAGAATCGTTAATAATCGAAAATCGACTGTAATCGAATCGGGACTTCAATAATCGTAATCGAATCGAATCGGGAAATCAGACAGATTAACCACCCCTATTATATACCCACGCGATAGGGCGGAGTTACACATACAAATTCCGCATACCCATGGCATTGGCACTGCCATTGGGCGTTGCTAGATTCTCGAAGATGATTGGCTTCTAAGCAAAACTCCCATTCGTCAGTCACTCATGTTACTCGGAGTGCCTGAACAAAAGGGAACTGTGTTTGTGTTTTTGAGATATAAGGGATGACTTTTTCACTGAACATCCGACCTGGATTACCATAGTAACACACATTGCTTTCACTTATTGATGATATCATACCTTCGGCCGGCTAGCACAGCAGATTTCGCCATAGTCGTTGCCTGGGAGGGGCGTTGTTTGTGTGGGGCGGAGCTATCAAAATAGGGGCGTGTTTGTTTTGGTGATTTGAAATCAACATTGGTTACCAGAAAACACTTAACCCACGTTTAAGTTCTCAATAATCTTTGTGTTTGCACTTGTTAAAACAGTCAGTGATTGAAAATAGAAAACATTCTTTTGAGAATTAAACTATATTTGCTTTGGAGTACTGAGAAATCATCAGAACACTGAAATAACACAAGTATGTAAAATAAATAAATGAAAACGCTCTCTCAAAAAACTAAATTTCACACTCTTCAAAGAAGCCACCTTATGGTTTCCATTGTCATGAAGCAGCATTAGAGCTTAGATCAGGCTCAAAAAAATCAAGCCCGACCCTACCCGAGCCCGTGCACGTTGTGTCCGAGCCCGGCCCAGCCCGGCCTGGCCCGGCCCGGCCCGGCCCTGTACATTAACTGTAATTATGAGCCCGAGCCCGATTTAAACCCGACCATTTTTTATACGTGGGCGTTCTGAGAACAAGCCTGTAATGAGCGAAGCGGACAGGTGTGACACTCAGCTCAATTATCCGCTCAATGCAGGCGCGCGCTCATGAACCATTCACTGGTAAAACAGCACTCGCTCAAATCCCGCTCAGACATGACATGCATCTGTACTAAAGGCCTACTTGTTGTAGCCATTAAACAATGTATTTTGTTTAATATTTATGTTTAAATATTATAATGTTATTTTTAAATTTCATCTGATTATGAAAAGTGCAAAGATGCGAGTGGGTTTTTATTTTGGTGGTTATTATATTTTGTTTGATATTAAGTTTTGTTTTGTATGAAGCCCTTCTTTGAATTTCGTTTTGTATAAATTGTATCTTAATTTTAAGCAAGGTTTCGTCAGCCAATTGCTTGGATTTAATAAATAACAAGCAAATAGAGTAATAGCAGATTATAAGGGTGAGATGAAGTCACGCTGATCACATGCATTGCACATGAGCTGGAGTGCGTCTCATAAATAAACGAAACTCAGCAGCTACTGCCTCACAGACATGAGAAATATGTGTATAGAAAGCTGGGAGGGAACGGAGACGTAACGTTAGTGACTAACGAATGGGGGTTTCGCTTAGAAGCCAATTACCTTCGAGGAGTCTAACAACGCCCATTGGCAGTGCCAATGCCATGGGCATGCGGAATTTGCATGTGTAACTCTGCCCCACCGCGTGGGTATATAAGGAAGTTTGCTGGCAACATCGCATTATGTTTCTGCTGCGGAGCCAAGACTGAACTCCCGGCCGTTCCAGCAGTACAGCGGATGTGGCAAAGGGATGTTACGTCTCCGTTCCCTCCTCAGGGAACGAGGGTTACATACGTAACCGAGACGTTCCCTTTCGTTCAGTCACTACGACGTAACGTTAGTGACTAACGAATGGGGTTCCCAATACAGTGACGCCACTCGGCTGTCTTCCAGTGCCCTGCGTAAGTGTGAGTACCCTATCGTAAGACTAGTACGGATGAAGGACTCCCACTTATCACAGGAATACCAAGGTACACTGGGAAGCATATTCCAGTGGAGATATGCCAAAATGCCTTCCTAGGGAGGACTTAGAGAATACACATATGACCCGCTGAGGGCTGCATATGGAGAGCTCTGGGGTACCAGCCGGAGGGTGGATTTTTAACCCCAAAGGTGGCAGGGACTTGCCGAGGGAAAGAAACCTGCTCACTGAGGAGGCTTACGGTGGAAATACACGTGTGGGGGTCGCCGAAGGGGAACCATGCACACGGGGCACCTGGCCGGACACGAGGGTCTGGGCTCGAGAGGGCAGACTTACTGGTGTCGGTGTCGACAGTGCTGGAGGAACGCTGGGCTTCCGGGAAGCTCACCTGAGGAGAATATTGCACGTATCCAGTCCGTGGAGTGGAATGGCGAGCAAGCGAAGACACCTGAGCCTAGTCCATTACCGGCCACTAGTAGAGGCGAGTACATAGTCGGACACAGGCTCCACTCTGAGATTGTAGAATCTAGCGAATGTGTTAGGTTTCGCCCAGTCTGCAGCTCTGCAGATGTCTGTTAGCGTGGCACCATGCGCTAGAGCCCAAGAGGAGGCCACACTCTGAGTGGAGTGGGCCCTAACCCCAAGGGGACATGGTCGACCCTGCTGCTGATAAGCCAAAACAATGGTGTCCACTATCCAGTGAGACAGCCTTTGCTTTGAGAGAGCTCTTCCCTTCCGCTCTCAAACAGACAAAGAGCTGGTCTGAGGTCCTGAAACACTGCATTCTGTCTACGTAAGCGCGGAGAGCGTGTACTGGACAGAGCAATGCCAAGGCTGGGTTTGCCCCCTCCAAGGGCAGCGCTTGCAGGTTCACCACCTGGTCTCTGAACAGAGTGGTGGGAACCTTGGGCACATATCCGGATCTCAGGATCACGTGAGAGTTAGCCGGCCCGAACTCCAGGCACGCTTCGTCAACCGAAAATGCCTGCAGATCCCCTACCCTCTTGATGAAGGCCAATGCGGTCAGGAGCGCTGTCTTCATAGACAAGATCTTAAGATCGACTGACCGCAAAGGCTCAGAGGGAGGCCTCTGCAGTGCATCTAAGACTACTGAGAGGTCCCAAGAGGGTACGAGGGGAGAGCGAGGAGGATTTAGTCTCCTGGCTCCCCTCAGGAACCTGATGACCAGGTCGTGCTGACTTACCTTTTTGTTCTCCAAGAGGTCGTGGTGGGCAGATATTGCGGCCACATAAACTTTAAGGGTGGAGGGAGACAGCCTTTGCTCCAACCCTTCTTGGAGGAATGAGAGCACGGACCCGATCAGGCATTTCCAGGGGTCTTCTTGGCGGGAAGAACACCAGGTGACGAAGAGGTTCCACTTCAACGCATAGGCATGCCGAGTGGACTCTGCCCTAGTGGAAGTGATGGTAGCCACCACCGGAGGTGCCAGAGGGTGCCCCGTCTCTGAGTGAGGAGGTCCTTCCTCAGAGGGATAGGCCAGGGAGGGGCTGTCGCAAGGAGTAAGAGTTCCGGGAACCAGGTC
Organism: Romanogobio albipinnatus; assembly: GCA_023566225.1. NCBI lineage: Eukaryota > Metazoa > Chordata > Actinopteri > Cypriniformes > Gobionidae > Romanogobio > Romanogobio albipinnatus. Next base: position 3,759,402 of record CM042246.1, on the reverse strand, counting down.
TGGCCGTGCCAATATGGGGCGACCAACATGACCTGCTCCTTGTCCTCCCTGATCTCGCACAGGACTCGTGCAAGAAGGCTCACTGGGGGGAACGCATATTTGCGCCAGTGCATCCGTGCCGAGCGTGCCCTCGGTCAGGTAATAGAACAGGCTGCAATGGGAAGAGTCGTGGGAGGCGAACTGTTCCCAAATCAGCTGGACCATCTGGGGATGGAGTCTCCATTCTCCAGGAAGTTGCTGAGACTGTGAGAGCTCGTCAGCTGCACGGTTCAGTTCCCCTGGGTTCGACCATGAGGTGAGCGTCTGAAGGCAGGCCCGAGTTACTAGGACCCGGAGCGTGCCAGACCGCCATACCCATCTCGGGACTCGATCGCAAAGCCAATGCTGAAGCGGTCTCATATGAAGCAATCCGAGCAGCGTCACCGCGGCTGCAGATGCCATATGCCCCAGGAGCCTCTGAAACAGTTTCAGTGGAACCTCACTCTTGCTCTCGATTTGACGGAGGCAAGTCAGCAGAGACTGCACGTGCTCGCTCGTAAGCTAGGCGCACATGGCGACCGAGTTGATATCCATACCGAGAGAAGAGATCCTCTGCACGGGGCAAAGTTTTCTCTTCTCCCAGTTGACCCGAAGGCCCAGACGGGCTAAGTGCTGGAGCACTAGGTCTCTGTGTTTGCACACCTGCTCTCGAGAGTGACTCATTATGAGCCAGTCGTCGAGGTAGTCCAGGATGCGAACCCCATGGGCTGCCTCGACAATCTTTGTGAAGACGCAAGGGGACAGAGCTAGCCTGAATGGGAGGAAATTTGAATTTTTGTCAATAGTGACTTTATGTAATAATTAAATATTTTCCACTTTTATATAATATACACTGTCGTAATTTTGAATTTTTGTCCATTTTGACTTTATGTAATAATTGAATAATTTCCACTTTTATGTAATAGTATACACTGTCGTAATTTTGAATTTTTGTCCATTTTGACTTTATGTAATAATTGAATCATTTCCACTTTTATGTAATAGAATACACTGTCGTAAATTTGAATTTTTGTCAATAATGACTTTATGTAATAATTAAATATTTTCCACTTTTATCTAATAGTATACACTGTCGTAATTTTGAATTTTTGTCCATTCTGACTTTATGTAATAATTGAATCATTTCCACTTTTATGTAATAGTATACACTGTCATAATTTTGAATTTTTGTCCATTTTTACTTTATGTAATAATTGAATCATTTCCACTTTTATGTAATATTATATACACTGTCGTAAATTTGAATTTTTGTCAATAATGACAATGTAATAATTAAATCATTTCCACTTTTATGTAATAGTGTACTCTGTCATAATTTTGAAATTTTGTCCATTTTGAATTTATGTAATAATTGAATCATTTCCACTTTTATGTAATAGTATACACTGTCGTAATTTTGAATTTTTGTCAATAATGACAATGTAATAATTAAATCATGCTTCAAAACGTCCACCATTGTGCCTGTACCTAAGCAATCAAAAACCACCTGCTTAAACGACTGGCGTCCTGTTGCTCTGACCCCCATCATCAGCAAATGCTTTGAGAGAATAATCAGAAACCACATCTGCTCTGTTCTCCCCCCCTCACTGGACCCACTGCAGTTTGCATACCGCACAAACCGCTCCACTGATGATGCCATTTCATCCACAATACACACTGCTCTCTCCCACCTGGAAAAGAGGAACACATATGTGAGAATGCTGTTTGTAGACTACAGCTCAGCATTCAACACCATTGTGCCCTCCATACTTGACATGAAACTCCGGGCTCTAGGCTTAAACAGCTTGTTATGCAGCTGGATCCTGGACTTCCTGTCAAACAGACGCCAGGTGGTCAGAATGGGCAGTAACATCTCCTCATCACTGACTCTCAACACTGGAGCCCCTCAGGGCTGTGTTCTCAGCCCACTCCTGTACTCCTTGTACACACATGACTGTGTGGCAATCCACAGCTCCAACACCATCATCAAGTTTGCTGACGATACGACGGTGGTAGGTCTCATCACTGACAATGATGAAACGGCCTACAGAGAGGAGGTGCACACTCTGACACGGTGGTGTCAGGAGCACAACCTCTCCCTCAACGTCAGCAAGACCAAGGAGCTGGTGGTCGACTTCAGGAGGAATGAGAGAGAACACCGCCCCATCACCATCAATGGAGCACCGGTGGAGAGAGTCAGCAGCTTCAAGTTCCTCGGTGTCCACATCACAGAAGAACTCTCATGGTCCGTCCACACTGAGGCCGTTGTGAAGAAGGCTCATCAGCGTTTTTTCTTCCTGCGACGGCTGAGGAGGTTTGGAATGAACTGCCACATCCTCACACGTTTCTACAGCAGCACCATCGAGAGCCTGCTGACTGGCTGCATCACCACCTGGTACGGCAACAGTACCGCCCGCAACCGCAAAGCCCTGCAAAGGGTAGTGCGCACGGCCAGCTGCATCATCGGAGGTGAGCTTCCCTCCCTCCAGGACATTTACGCCAGGCGGTGTGTGAAAAGAGCTCAGAGGATCATCAGAGACTCTAGCCACCCGAGCCATGGGCTGCTCTCACTGCTGCCATCAGGCAGACGGTACCGCAGCATCAGAACACGCACCAGCCGACTCCAGAACAGCTTCTTCCCACAAGCAATTAGACTCCTCAACTCCTGATCCATCAGTTCATAACACACACTGGACAGAATATCACTCAGCACAACCCACTGTAGATACACACACATTATATACACATTTATTTATCACTTATTATTTATCATTTATCATATAGCACCTATTGTACATAATGTATCTCTACTGTGAATAATAATGTATACTGTACATTGTATATTATTATTATTATTATAGCTTAATGTATACTGTTTAATGTATGTTTAGTGTACATTGTTTAAAGTTTATGTATATTGTAAGTATGTGTATATTGTTTAAAGCTGTGAGAACTACACTCACATTGTGTGAATTATTTATTGTTTATTGTAGAGTTTACCATGCTGTGAGTAATTGTGGGCGCATCAGATGTGTAATCTGATGCTGCTTTAAATGTTGTACATGTCATGTCATGACTGCTATGTTGCTCGGAACTGCACCTAAGAATTTCACCTGCTGTTGCACTTGTGTAAATGGCTGTGTGACAATAAAGTGATTTGATTTGATTTTGATTTGATTTCCACTTTTATGTAATAGTATACTCTGTCATAATTTTGAATTTTTGTCCATTTTGAATTTATGTAATTAATTAAATAATTTCCACTTTTATGTAAGAGTATGCAATGTCGTAATTTAGAATTTTTGTGTTTTTTTACTTTATGTAATAATTAAATAATTTCCATTTTTATGTAATAGTATACACTGTCGTAATTTAGAATTTTTGTCAATAATGACTTTATGTAATAATTGAATCATTTCCACTTTTATGTAATAGTATATACTGTCGTAATTTTGATTTTTGTTGTCCATTTTGACTTTTTGTAATAATTTAATCATTTCCACTTTTATGTAATAAAATACACTGTCGTAATTTAGATTTTTGGTCAATAATAACTTTATGTAATAATTAAATAATTTCCACTTTTATGTAATAGTATATACTGTGGTAAATTTGAATTTTTGTCAATAATGACTTTATGTAATAATTTAATATTTTCCACTTTTATGTAATAGTATACACTGTCGTAATTTATAATTTTTGTCCATTTTGACTTTATGTAATAATTGAATCATTTCCACTTTTATGTAATAGTATGCAATGTCGTAATTTTGAATTTTTGTCTTTTTTTACTTTATGTAATAATTAAATAATTTCCATTTTTATGTAATAGTATACACTGTCGTAATTTAAAATTTTTGTCAATAATGACTTTATGTAATAATTTAATCATTTCCACTTTTATGAAATAGTATACACTGTCGTAATTTTGAATTTTTGTCCATTTTGACTTTATGTAATAATTGAATCATTTCCACTTTTATGTAATAGTATACACTGTCGTAATTTAGATTTTTTTTTCCATTTTGAGTTTATGTAATAATTGAATCATTTCCACTTTTATGTAATAGTATACACTGTCGTAAATTTGAATTTTTGTCAATAATGACTTTATGTAATAATTAAATATTTTTCTCTTTTATGTAATAGTAATTTAGAATTTTTGTCCATTTTGACTTCATGTAATAACGTCTCGGTTACGGATGTAACCCTCGTTCCCTGAGGAGGGAACGGAGACGTACGTTAGTGACTAACGAATGGGGGTTTCGCCTAGGAGCCTATCATCTTCGAGCATATAGAAAACGCCCAATGGCGTGCCAATGCCATGGGGCATGCGAAATTTGCATACGTAACTCCGCCTCACCGCGTGAGTATATAAGGAAGTACGTGGCAATACAGCATTATGTTACCTGCTTGAGGAGCCAAGACTCCTGCGTTCCAGGTAGCACAGCTGAAGTGGCAACGGAACGTACGTCTCCGTTCCCTCCTCAGGGAACGAGGGTTACATCCGTAACCGAGACGTTCCCTTTCGTTCAGTCACTACGACGTACGTTAGTGACTAACGAATAGGGGTTCAATATAATCTCGCCACTCAGATGTCTTCCAGTGCCCTGCGTAAGTGTGAGTTCCCTGTCGTAAGACTAATACGGACGAAGGACTCACGCTTAACACAGGAATACCAAGGTACACTGGGAAGCATATCCCAGTGAAGGAATGCCAAGATGCCTGCCCGTAGGGAGGACTTAAGAGTACACATATGACCCGCTAAGGGCTGCATATGGGAAAACCCTAGGGTACCAGCCGCAGGTGGAATTTTTAACCCTAGGGGTGGCAGGGGCTTGCCAAGGGAAAGACACCTGCTCGCAAGGGAGGCTAACGGTGGAAATACTCGTGTGGGGGTCGCCGGAGGGGAACCAAGCACACGGGGCACCTGGCCGGACACGAGGGTCTGGGCTCGTGAGAGGGCAGACACACAGGTATCGGCGTAAGCGGTGCTGGAGGAACTCAGGGCTCTCGGGGAAACTCACCTGAGGAAATATCGCACGTATCTAGTCCGAGGAGTGGAATGGCGAGCAAGCGATGACACCTGAGCCTGGCCCATTACCGGCCCCTCGGGGGGGCGAGTACATAGCTGGACACTGGCTCCACTCGGAGATTGTAGAATCTGGCGAATGTGTTTGGTGTCGCCCAGCCTGCAGCTCTGCAGATGTCTGTTAGCGAGGCGTCATGCGCTAAAGCCCAAGAGGAGGCCACACTCCGAGTGGAGTGTGCCCTGACCCCAAGGGGACATGGTCGACCTTGCTGCTGGTAAGCCAAAACAATGGTGTCCACTATCCAGTGAGACAGCCTTTTCTTTGAGAGAGCTCTTCCCTTCCGCTCTCCACCATAACAGACAAAGAGCTGGTCTGAGGTCCTGAAACACTGCGTGCTGTCTACATAGGCGCGAAGGGCGCGTACTGGACAGAGCAATGCCAAGGCTGGGTCTGCCTCCTCCAAAGGCAGCGCTTGCAGGTTCACCACCTGGTCTTTGAACGGAGTGGTGGGAACCTTGGGCACATATCCAGGCCGGGGTCTCAGGATCACGTGAGAGTTAGCCGGCCCGAATTCCAGGCACGCTTCGTCAACTGAAAAAGCCTGCAGGTCCCCGACCCTCTTGATTGAGGCCAATGCGGTCAGCAGATCCGTCTTCATTGACAGAAACTTAATATCAACCGACCGCAAAGGCTCAAAGGGAGGTCTCTGCAGAGCACTTAGAACTACTGAGAGGTCCCAAGAGGGTACGAGAGGAGAGCGAGGAGGATTCAGTCTCCTCGCCCCCCTCAGGAACCTGATGATCAGGTCGTGCTGACTTACCTTCTTGTCCCTCCAAGAGATCGTGGTAGGCAGATATAGCGGCCACATAAACTTTAAGGGTGGAGGGAGACAGCCTACGCTCCACCCCCTCTTGGAGGAACGAAAGCACGGACCCGATCAGGCATTTCCAGGGGTCTTCTTGGCGAGAAGAGCACCAGGTGACGAAGAGGTTCCACTTCAACGCATAGGCATGCCGAGTGGACTCTGCCCTAGCGGAAGTGATGGTGGCGACCACCGGGGGTGGTAGGCCACTCAAACCTGCCATGTCCCATCCAGGAGCCACACGTGGAGGTTCCAAAGATCGGGACGCGGGTGCCATAGGGTGCCCCGTCTCTGAGTGAGGAGGTCCGGTCTCAGAGGAATCGGCCAGGGAGGGGCTGTCGCAAGGAGTAAGAGTTCGGGGAACCAGGTCCGGCCGTGCCAGTACGGGGCGACCAAAAGGACCTGCTCCTTGTCCTCTCTGATCCTGCACAGGAACTGTGCGAGTAGGCTCACTGGGGGGAACGCATACTTGCGTAGGCCCCGCGGCCAGCTGTGCGCCAGTGCATCCATGCCGAGCGTGCCCTCGGTCAGGGAATAGAACAGGCTGCAGTGGGAAGAGTCGTGGGAGGCAAACAGATCTACCTGCGCGTCCCCGAACTGTTCCCAAATCAGCTGGACCGTCTGGGGATGGAGTCTCCATTCTCCCGGGAGGGGCTGAAGCCGTGAGAGCTCGTCGGCTGCACGGTTCAGGGCTCCCGGAATATGGACAGCACGAAGGGACCTCAGGCGCTTCTGACTCCATAAAACGAGGTGGCGGGCGAGTTGAGACATACGGCGGGAGCGTAGACCACCCTGGTGGTTGATTTACGCTACTACGGCCGTGTTGTCTGTCCTGACAAGCACATGTTGACCCCTCAGCAACGCCCGGAAGCGGTGCAGGGCGAACCGTACTGCCAGTAACTCGAGGCAATTGACATGCAGAAGGCGCTGGGGTCCTGTCCAGGAGCCCGCGGCTGCTTGTCCATTGCACATGGCACCCCAACCCGTGGCAGAGGCATCCGTCGATACGACAACATGCCTGGAAACTCGTTCTAAGGGCACACCGGCCCGTAGAAAACTGAGGTTCGACCACGGGTGAGTGTCTGTAGGCAGGCCCGAGTTACTAGGACCCGGAGCGTGCCAGACTGCCATGCCCACCTCGGGACTCGATCGCGAAGCCAGTGCTGAAGCGGTCTCATATGTAGCAATCCGAGCGGCGTCACCGCGGCTGCAGATGCCATATGTCCCAGGAGCCTCTGAAATAGTTTCTGTGGAACCGCACTCTTGCTCTCGATTTGACGGAGGCAAGTCAGCAGAGACTGCGCGCGCTCGCTCAAAAGCTGCGCGCACATGGCGACCGAGTCGATGTCCATACCGAGAAAAGAGATCCTCTGCGCTGGGCAGAGTTTGCTCTTTTCCCAGTTGACCCGAAGGCCCAGACGGGCTAGGCGATGGAGCACCCGATCTCTGTGTCCGCAAACCTGAGTGGCCCAGTATGAGCCAGTCGTCGAGGTAATTCAGGATGCGGACCCCGTGCTGCCGAAGGGGCGCAAGGGCGGCCTCGGCAATCTTCGTAAAGACGCGAGGGGACAGAGACAGCCCGAATGGGAGGACCGCGTACTGATATGCCCGCCCCTCGAAAGCAAACTGTAGGAACGGTCTGTGTCGAGGAAGGAAGGAGACATGGAAGTAGGCGTCCTTCAGGTCGATCGCTGCAAACCAATCGTCCGGACGAACGCATTCGAAAAGGCGTTTCGCAGTCAACATCTTGAACGGAAGCCTGTGTAGGGTTCGGTTCAAGATGCGAAGGTCCAGGATTGGCCGTAACCCACCGGTTTTCTTGGGTACAATGAAGTAGGGGCTGTAGAACCCCGACTTCATTGCGGCTGGAGGGACAGGCTCGATCGCACCCTTCACCAGCAGGGTGGCAATCTCCGCACGCATGACGGGGGCGTTGGCCCTGATCTCGGTATAGCGGACACCCCTGAAACGGGGAGGAGCCTGCGCGAACTGAATCGCGTAGCCGAGCCTGATGGTCCACGCGACCCAGCGGGACAGCCCCGGAAGCTGTAGCCATGCTTCCAGAGACTGCACCAATGGGGTCATGCGGAGCACAGACGTACCCAGGGTGGGGCAGCGAGGCAGCGTTACCGGCCCCGACAAGGGAGGCTGTTGGGCATCCCGGTGTGGGGGCACGGTTAACTGCTGCGTCCCGACAGAGGAGACCAGGGAAGGACGCACGTTCCACTGGGATCTGCTCTGAGGGGAGGCTGGCGACAGAGAGGGATGCGAGTGGCGGGACCCGAGGGTGGCGCGCACCGTCATCACTGGTCTCTGGGTGCTCAGGGATGGGATTGTCAGTTCTTTCTTTAACCACGTTAGGGTGCTGCTGACCCGGGGGCCAGCAGCTGAACAAAAGATTCTCCCCCGGCCCTCCACCGAGGGAAGGAGCGGCCCTGCTGCCGTCTCCCGGAAAGAACTGCCCATCCCTGAGCTGTCCGTGTCAGGAGCGCCGCTTAGCCTGGCGTTTCTTCACGGGCTGTGGGGCTGCAACGGACGGGGACGCCTTCCTGCGGCTACCTCTGCGCGGCCCGGGTGGAGGCTGCTGCTTGGGTGGCGCAGAGGTTGAGGGAACCGCAGGAGGGCATCCTTGGCGGCGAGCAGGCTGAGGCAACTGCGCGGGCGGCTGGGTGGAGGCAGCAGCGGACCGCCGGGGCAGTATATGTTTTATGGCCTCAGTCTGCTTCTGAGCGGCCGATAACTGTTGGGCGAAGTTCTCGACCGCCCCGCCGAATAGCCCACCCTGGGATATGGGGGCGTCGAGGAAACGTGTTCACTCGGCGTCCCGCATATCGGCCAGGGTGAGCCATAGGTGTCGCTCCTGGACCACATTTGTGGACATCACCTGACCCAGGGAGCGCGCGGTCACCTTCGTCGCCCGGAGAGCGAGGTCGGTGGCGGCACGCAACTCATTGCTGAGTCCTGGATCAGCTCCACCCTCGTGCATGTCGCACAGCAACTTGGCCTGGTAGGCCTGAAGAGTTGCCATGGCATGCAGCGAAGCGGCGGCCTGCCCCGCAGCTCTATAGGTCTTCGCCACCAGGGACGACGAAAACCTACAGGCTGGAGGGGTGCTTAGGATCACCGCGCCAGGTCGAAGCACTCTGCGGACACAGTTGCATCGCAACAGAGCGTTCGACCAGGGGGACCCCAGTGTACCCTTTAGCCACGGCTCCATCAAGGGTGGAGAAGGCGGAAGAGCTCGCCAAACGGTCGCGGGAAGACAACGGGTTCTTCCAGGACCGCGCGATCTCTTCATGCACCTCGGGAAAGAAAGGAATTGGAGGAGTGGCCGGACGGGTGTCCGGACGCTCCCCCAAAAACCAATCATCCAACCGCGAACGCTCAGGTCGGGGCGGAGGGTTCCACTCCAACCCAAGCGCTGCCCGAGATAGCATGGCTGTCAATTCCGGGTCCGACTCGGGCAATGCTGCAACGCCCGAAGGCGGCAGCCAAGCCGAATCCTCATCCTCGGATGACTCCAGCCCACCTTGTGATGCGGCGATGGACATTTCCTCATCCTCCGCCGTGCCAAACGCCACAGTCGGGACAGCAGGAGCCGGCCCCGATGTAGACGCCTGAACGCGGAGCGGGTCAGGTGCTTGAGAGGGGGGTGTGGGCCGAGGCATGAGCGTCGGCGCATCATTCCACACCATCACCCTCAGATCACCCTGGCCACCAGCCAAAGTGCAGCCTCGCTTGGAGACTGCAGATTGGGGTGTGGCAGAGGGGACTCTCGCTCCGGCATCAGCACGAAGCTCACGGAGTCTCGATCGTAACACCGAGATGGTCATGTTCCCGCAGTGGGAATATGAGTCATCCACGAGCGCTGCCTGAGCGTGCTGAAAGCCCAAACACGTCACACAGCGCTCGTGCCCATCAGAAGACGCGAGAAATCCACCGCACCCAGAAGTGCACGGACGAGACATCCTGAAAAGGACGTGTCACGTGCAAGCTCTTTTGTGAAAGGAAGCTTCGCGGCTGATGCCGAAGCGCCCAGGGAAGCACACACCAGCTGTCAGACAGACCACTGCGCAGATCAGCAGGCAGGAAGTATGTGATCACTGGAACGCGCCGTAACACCAACACCAACCGGAAAGCTGCTTGTCTCGAAGAAGCTGACGAATCTCAGAAGGCTGTAGGAGTGAAGAGAGGTACTCTTGGCTCCGAAAGCAGAAACATAATGCTGTATTGCCACGTACTTCCTTATATACTCACGCGGTGAGGCGGAGTTACGTATGCAAATTCGCATGCCCCTTGGCATTGGCACGCCATTGGGCGTTTTCTATATGCTCGAAGATGATAGGCTTCTAGGCGAAACCCCCATTCGTTAGTCACTAACGTACGTCGTAGTGACTGAACGAAAGGGAACTAAATCATTTCCACTTTTATGTAATAGTATACACTGTCGTAATTTAGATTTTTGTATCCATTTTGACTTTATGTAATAATTGAATCATTTCCACTTTTATGTAATAGTATACACTGTCGTAATTTTGATTTTTTATCCATTTTGACTTTATGTAATAATTGAATAATTTCCACTTTTATGCAATAGTATACACTGTCGTAATTTTGATTTTTTTGTCCATTTTGACTTTATGTAATAATTGAATAATTTCCACTTTTATGTAATAGTATACACTGTCGTAATTTTGATTTTTTTTTTGTCCATTTTGACTTTATGTAATAATTGAATCATTTCCACTTTTATGTAATAGTATACACTGTCGTAATTTAGATTTTTTTGTCCATTTAGACTTCATGTAATAATTGAATAATTTCCACTTTTATGTAATAGTATACACTATCGTAATTTTGAAATTTTGTCCATTTAAAATTTATGTAATAATTTAATAATTTCCACTTTTATGTAATAGTATACACTGTCGTAATTTTGAAATTTTGTCCATTTTGACTTTACGTAATAATTTAATAATTTCCACTTTTATGTAATAGAATACACTGTCGTAAATTTGAATTTTTGTCAATAATGACTTTATGTAATAATTAAATATTTCCACTTTTATGTAATAGTATACACTGTCGTAATTTTGAATTTTTTTCAATAATGACAATGTAATAATTAAATCATTTCCACTTTTATGTAATAGTATACTCTGTCATAATTTTGAAATTTTGTCCATTTTGAATTTATGTAATAATTTAATAATTTCCACTTTTATGTAATAGTATACACTGTCGTAATTTTGAATTTTTGTCCATTTTGACTTTATGTAATAATTGAATCATTTCCACTTTTATGTAATAGTATACACTGTCGTAATTTAAATTTTTTGTCAATAATGACTTTATGTAATAATTGAATAATTTCCACTTTTATGCAATAGTATACACTGTGGTAATTTTGATTTTTTTTGTCCATTTTGACTTTATGTATTAATTGAATAATTTCCACTTTTATGCAATAGTATACACTGTCGTAATTTTGATATTTTTGTCCATTTTGACTTAATGTAATAATTGAATCATTTCCACTTTTATGTAATAGTATACACTGTCGTAATTTAGATTTTTTTTTGTCCATTTTGACTTCATGTAATAATTGAATCATTTCCACTTTTATGTAATAGTATACACTGTCGTAATTTTGAAATTTTGTCCATTTTAAATTTATGTAATAATTGAATAATTTCCACTTTTATGTAATAGTATACACTGTCGTAATTTTGAAATTTTGTCCATTTTGACTTTACGTAATAATTGAAAAATTTCCACTTTTATGTAATAGTATACACTGTCGTAAATTTGAATTTTTGTCAATAATGACTTTATGTAATAATTAAATATTTCCACTTTTATGTAATAGTATACACTGTCGTAATTTTGAATTTTTTTCAATAATGACAATGTAATAATTAAATCATTTCCACTTTTATGTAATAGTATACTCTGTCATAATTTTGAAATTTTGTCCATTTTGAATTTATGTAATCATTTAATAATTTCCACTTTTATGTAATAGTATTCACTGTCGTAATTTTGAATTTTTGTCCATTTTGACTTTATGTAATAATTGAATCATTTCCACTTTTATGTAATAGTATACACTGTCGTAATTTAGATTTTTTTGTCCATTTTGACTCTATGTAATAATTGAATATTTTCCACTTTTATGTAATAGTATACACTGTCGTAAATTTGAATTTTTGTCAATAATGACTTTATGTAATAATTAAATATTTTCCACTTTTATGTAATAGTATACACTGTCGTACATTTGAATTTTTGTCAATAATGACTTTATGTAATAATTAAATATTTCCACTTTTATGTAATAGTATACACTGTCGTAATTTTGAATTTTTTTCAATAATGACAATGTAATAATTAAATCATTTCCACTTTTATGTAATAGTATACTCTGTCATAATTTTGAAATTTTGTCCATTTTGAATTTATGTAATAATTTAATAATTTCCACTTTTATGTAATAGTATACACTGTCGTAATTTTGAATTATTGTCCATTTTGACTTTATGTAATAATTGAATCATTTCCACTTTTATGTAATAGTATACACTGTCGTAATTTAAATTTTTTGTCAATAATGACTTTATGTAATAATTAAATATTTCCACTTTTATGTAATAGTATACACTGTCGTAATTTGGAATTTTTTTCAATAATGACAATGTAATAATTAAATCATTTCCACTTTTATGTAATAGTATACTCTGTCATAATTTTGAAATTTTGTCCATTTTGAATTTATGTAATAATTTAATAATTTCCACTTTTATGTTATAGTATACACTGTCGTAATTTTGAATTTTTGTCCATTTTGACTTTATGTAATAATTGAATCATTTCCACTTTTATGTAATAGTATACACTGTCGTAATTTAAATTTTTTGTCAATAATGACTTTATGTAATAATTAAATAATTTCCACTTTTATGCAATAGTATACACTGTCGTAATTTTGATTTTTTTTGTCCATTTTGACTTTATGTATTAATTGAATAATTTCCACTTTTATGCAATAGTATACACTGTCGTAATTTTGAAATTTTGTCCATTTTGACTTTACGTAATAATTGAATAATTTCCACTTTTATGTAATAGTATACACTGTCGTAATTAAAAAATTTTGTCAATAATGACTTTATGTAATAATTGAATAATTTCCACTTTTATGCAATAGTATACACTGTCGTAATTTTGATTTTTTTGTCCATTTTGACTTTATGTATTAATTGAATAATTTCCACTTTTATGCAATAGTATACACTGTCGTGATTTTTTTTGTCCATTTTGACTTTATGTAATAATTGAATCATTTCCACTTTTATGTAATAGTATACACTGTCGTAATTTAGAATTTTTTGTCCATTTTGACTTCATGTAATAATTGAATAATTTCCACTTTTATGTAATAGTATACACTGTCGTAATTTTGAAATTTTGTCCATTTTGACTTTACGTAATAATTGAAAAATTTCCACTTTTATGTAATAGTATACACTGTCGTAAATTTGAATTTTTGTCAATAATGACTTTATGTAATAATTAAATATTTCCACTTTTATGTAATAGTATACACTGTCGTAATTTTGAATTTTTTTCAATAATGACAATGTAATAATTAAATCATTTCCACTTTTATGTAATAGTATACTCTGTCATAATTTTGAAATTTTGTCCATTTTGAATTTATGTAATAATTTAATAATTTCCACTTTTATGTAATAGTATTCACTGTCGTAATTTTGAATTTTTGTCCATTTTGATTTTATGTAATAATTGAATCATTTCCACTTTTATGTAATAGTATACACTGTCGTAATTTAGATTTTTTTGTCCATTTTGACTCTATGTAATAATTGAAAAATTTCCACTTTTATGTAATAGTATACACTGTCGTAAATTTGAATTTTTGTCAATAATGACTTTATGTAATAATTAAATATTTCCACTTTTATGTAATAGTATACACTGTCGTAATTTTGAATTTTTTTCAATAATGACAATGTAATAATTAAATCATTTCCACTTTTATGTAATAGTATACTCTGTCATAATTTTGAAATTTTGTCCATTTTGAATTTATGTAATAATTTAATAATTTCCACTTTTATGTAATAGTATTCACTGTCGTAATTTTGAATTTTTGTCCATTTTGACTTTATGTAATAATTGAATCATTTCCACTTTTATGTAATAGTATACACTGTCGTAATTTAGATTTTTTTGTCCATTTTGACTCTATGTAATAATTGAATATTTTCCACTTTTATGTAATAGTATACACTGTCGTAAATTTGAATTTTTGTCAATAATGACTTTATGTAATAATTAAATATTTTCCACTTTTATGTAATAGTATACACTGTCGTAAATTTGAATTTTTGTCAATAATGACTTTATGTAATAATTAAATATTTCCACTTTTATGTAATAGTATACACTGTCGTAATTTTGAATTTTTTTCAATAATGACAATGTAATAATTAAATCATTTCCACTTTTATGTAATAGTATACTCTGTCATAATTTTGAAATTTTGTCCATTTTGAATTTATGTAATAATTTAATAATTTCCACTTTTATGTAATAGTATACACTGTCGTAATTTTGAATTTTTGTCCATTTTGACTTTATGTAATAATTGAATCATTTCCACTTTTATGTAATAGTATACACTGTCGTAATTTAAATTTTTTGTCAATAATGACTTTATGTAATAATTAAATATTTCCACTTTTATGTAATAGTATACACTGTCGTAATTTTGAATTTTTTTCAATAATGACAATGTAATAATTAAATCATTTCCACTTTTATGTAATAGTATACTCTGTCATAATTTTGAAATTTTGTCCATTTTGAATTTATGTAATAATTTAATAATTTCCACTTTTATGTAATAGTATACACTGTCGTAATTTTGAATTTTTGTCCATTTTGACTTTATGTAATAATTGAATCATTTCCACTTTTATGTAATAGTATACACTGTCGTAATTTAAAATTTTTGTCAATAATGACTTTATGTAATAATTAAATAATTTCCACTTTTATGCAATAGTATACACTGTCGTAATTTTGATTTTTTTTGTCCATTTTGACTTTATGTATTAATTGAATAATTTCCAATTTTATGCAATAGTATACACTGTCGTAATTTTGAAATTTTGTCCATTTTGACTTTACGTAATAATTGAATAATTTCCACTTTTATGCAATAGTATACACTGTCGTAATTTTGATTTTTTTGTCCATTTTGACTTTATGTATTAATTGAATAATTTCCACTTTTATGCAATAGTATACACTGTCGTGATTTTTTTTTGTCCATTTTGACTTTATGTAATAATTGAATCATTTCCACTTTTATGTAATAGTATACACTGTCGTAATTTAGATTTTTTTGTCCATTTTGACTTCATGTAATAATTGAATAATTTCCACTTTTATGCAATAGTATACACTGTCGTAATTTTGAAATTTTGTCCATTTTAAATTTATGTAATAATTGAATAATTTACACTTTTATGTAATAGTATACACTGTCGTAATTTTGAAATTTTGTCCATTTTGACTTTACGTAATAATTGAAAAATTTCCACTTTTATGTAATAGTATACACTGTCGTAAATTTGAATTTTTGTCAATAATGACTTTATGTAATAATTGAATAATTTACACTTTTATGTAATAGTATACACTGTCGTAATTTTGAAATTTTGTCCATTTTGACTTTACGTAATAATTGAAAAATTTCCACTTTTATGTAATAGTATACACTGTCGTAATTTTGAATTTTTTTCAATAATGACAATGTAATAATTAAATCATTTCCACTTTTATGTAATAGTATACTCTGTCATAATTTTGAAATTTTGTCCATTTTGAATTTATGTAATAATTTAATAATTTCCACTTTTATGTAATAGTATTCACTGTCGTAATTTTGAATTTTTGTCCATTTTGACTTTATGTAATAATTGAATCATTTCCACTTTTATGTAATAGTATACACTGTCGTAATTTAGATTTTTTTTGTCCATTTTGACTCTATGTAATAATTGAATATTTTCCACTTTTATGTAATAGTATACACTGTCGTAAATTTGAATTTTTGTCAATAATGACTTTATGTAATAATTAAATATTTTCCACTTTTATGTAATAGTATACACTGTCGTAATTTTGAATTTTTTTCAATAATGACAATGTAATAATTAAATCAGTTCCACTTTTATGTAATAGTATACTCTGTCATAATTTTGAAATTTTGTCCATTTTGAATTTATGTAATAATTTAATAATTTCCACTTTTATGTAATAGTATACACTGTCGTAATTTTGAATTTTTGTCCATTTTGACTTTATGTAATAATTGAATCATTTCCACTTTTATGTAATAGTATACACTGTCGTAATTTAAAATTTTTGTCAATAATGACTTTATGTAATAATTGAATAATTTCCACTTTTATGCAATAGTATACACTGTCGTAATTTTGATTTTTTTTGTCCATTTTGACTTTATGTAATAATTGAATAATTTCCACTTTTATGTAATAGTATACACTGTCGTAATTTTGATTTTTTTTGTCCATTTTGACTTTATGTAATAATTGAATCATTTCCACTTTTATGTAATAGTATACACTGTCGTAATTTAGATTTTTTTTGTCCATTTTGACTTCATGTAATAATTGAATAATTTCCACTTTTATGTAATAGTATACACTGTCGTAATTTTGAAATTTTGTCCATTTTAAATTTATGTAATAATTGAATAATTTCCACTTTTATGTAATAGTATACACTGTCGTAATTTTGAAATTTTGAACATTTTGACTTTACGTAATAATTGAAAAATTTCCACTTTTATGTAATAGTATACACTGTCGTAAATTTGAATTTTTGTCAATAATGACTTTATGTAATAATTAAATATTTCCAGTTTTATGTAATAGTATACACTGTCGTAATTTTGAATTTTTTTCAATAATGACAATGTAATAATTAAATCATTTCCACTTTTATGTAATAGTATACTCTGTCATAATTTTGAAATTTTGTCCATTTTGAATTTATGTAATAATTCAATAATTTCCACTTTTATGTAATAGTATACACTGTCGTAATTTTGAATTTTTGTCCATTTTGACTTTATGTAATAATTGAATCATTTCCACTTTTATGTAATAGTATACACTGTCGTAATTTAGATTTTTTTGTCCATTTTGACTCTATGGAATAATTGAATATTTTCCACTTTTATGTAATAGTAACACTGTCGTAATTTAGATTTTTTTTTGTCAATTTTGACTTTATGTAATAATTGAATAATTTCCACTTTTATGTAATAGTATACACTGTCGTAATTTTGAAATTTTGTCCATTTTGACTTTACGTAATAATTGAATAATTTCCACTTGTATGTAATAGTATACACTGTCGTAAATTTTAATTTTTGTCAATAATGACTTTATGTAATAATTAAATATTTTCCACTTTTATGTAATAGTATACACTGTCGTAATTTAGAATTTTTGTCCATTTTGACTTTATGTAATAATTTAATCATTTCCACTTTTATGTAATAGTATACACTGTCGTAAATTTGAATTTTTTTGTCAATTATGACTTTATGTAATAATTAAATATTTTCCACTTTTATTTAATAGTATACACTATCGTAATTTAGAATTTTTGTCCATTTTGACTTCATGTAATAACTAAATCATTTCCACTTTTATGTAATAGTATACACTGTCGTAATTTAGATTTTTTATCCATTTTGACTTTATGTAATAATTGAATCATTTCAACTTTTATGTAATAGTATACACTGTCGTAATTTTGAAATTTTGTCCATTTTGAATTTATGTAATAATTGAATAATTTCCACTTTTATGTAATAGTATACACTGTCGTAATTTAGAATTTTTGTCCAGTTTGACTTCATATAATAATTAAATCATTTCCACTTTTATGTAATAGTATACACTGTCGTAATTTTGATTTTTTTTTTCAATAATGACAATGTAATAATTAAATAATTTCCACTTTTATTTAATAGTATACACTGTCGTAATTTAGAATTTTTGTCCATTTTGACTTTATGTAATAATTGAATCATTTCCACTTTTATGTAATAGTATACACTGTCGTAAATTTGAATTTTTTTGTCAATTATGACTTTATGTAATAATTAAATATTTTCCACTTTTATTTAATAGTATACACTATCGTAATTTAGAATTTTTGTCCATTTTGACTTTATGTAATAATTGAATCATTTCCACTTTTATGTAATAGAATACACTGTCGTAAATTATAATTATTTTCAATAATGACTTTATGTAATAATTAAATATTTTCCACTTTTATGTAATAGTATACACTGTCGTAATTTAGAATTTTTGTCCATTTTGACTTTATGTAATAATTGAATCATTTCCACTTTTATGTAATAGTATACACTGTCGTAATTTTGAATTTTTGTCCATTTTGACTTTATGCAATAAAATAAATAAATTCCACTTTTATGTAATAGTATACGCTGTCATAAGTTAAAATTTTTGTCAATAATGACTTCATGTAATAATTGAATCATTTCCACTTTTATGTAATAGTATACACCGTCGTAATTTAGAATTTTTGTCCATTTTGACTTTATGTAATAATTTAATAATTTCCACTTTTATGTAATAGTATACACTGTCGTAATTTAGAATTTTTGTCCATGTTGACTTTATGTAATAATTGAATAATTTCCACTTTTATGTAATAGTATACACTGTCGTAATTTAGAATTTTTTTTGTCCATTTTGACTTTATGTAATTGAATAATTTCCACTTTTATGTAATAGTATACACTGTCGTAATTTTGAATTTTTGTCCATTTTGACCATATAATAATTGAATCATTTCCACTTTTATGTAATAGTATACACTGTCGTAAATTTGAATTATTGTCAATAATGACTTTATGTAATAATTAAATATTTTGGACTTTTATGTAATAGTATACACTGTCGTAATTTAGAATTTTTGTCCATTTTCACTTTATGTAATAATTTAATCATTTCCACTTTTATGTAGTAGTATACACTGTCGTAATTTTGAATTTTTGTCCATTTTGACTTTATGCAATAAAATAAATAATTTCCACTTTTATGTAATAGTATACACTGTCATAAGTTAGACTTTTTGTCAATAATGACTTCATGTAATAATTTAATCATTTCCACTTTTATGTAATAGTATACACCGTCGTAATTTAGAATTTTTGTCCATTTTGACTTTATGTAATAATTGAATAATTTCCACTTTATGTAATAGTATACACTGTCGTAATTTTGATTTTTTATCCATTTTGACTTTATGTAATAATTGAATAATTTCCACTTTTATGCAATAGTATACACTGTCGTAATTTTGATTTTTTTTTGTCCATTTTGACTTTATGTAATAATTGAAAAATTTCCACTTTTATGTAATAGTATACACTGTCGTAATTTTGATTTTTTATCCATTTTGACTTTATGTAATAATTGAATAATTTCCACTTTTATGCAATAGTATACACTGTCGTAATTTTGATTTTTTTTTTTGTCCATTTTGACTTTATGTAATAATTGAAAAATTTCCACTTTTATGTAATAGTATACACTGTCGTAATTTTGATTTTTTGTCCATTTTGACTTTATGTAATAATTGAATAATTTCCACTTTTATGTAATAGTATACACTGTCGTAATTTTGATTTTTTTTATCCATTTTGACTTTATGTAATAATTGAATAATTTCCACTTTTATGCAATAGTATACACTGTCGTAATTTTGATTTTTTTGTCCATTTTGACTTTATGTATTAATTAAATAATTTCCACTTTTATGCAATAGTATACACTGTCGTAATTTTGATTTTTTTTGTCCATTTTGACTTTATGTAATAATTGAATAATTTCCACTTTTATGTAATAGTATACACTGTCGTAATTTAGATTTTTTTGTCCATTTTGACTTCATGTAATAATTGAATAATTTCCACTTTTATGTAATAGTATACACTATCGTAATTTTGAAATTTTGTCCATTTAAAATGTATGTAATAATTGAATAATTTCCACTTTTATGTAATAGTATACACTGTCGTAAATTTGAATTTTTGTCAATAATGACTTCATGTAATAATTAAATATTTCCACTTTTATGTAATAGTATACACTGTCGTAATTTTGAATTTTTTTCAATAATGACAATGTAATAATTAAATCATTTCCACTTTTATGTAATAGTATACACTGTCGTAATTTTGAATTTTTGTCCATTTTGACTTTATGTAATAATTGAATCATTTCCACTTTTATGTAATAGTATACACTGTCGTAATTAAAAAATTTTGTCAATAATGACTTTATGTAATAATTGAATAATTTCCACTTTTATGCAATAGTATACACTGTCGTAATTTTGATTTTTTTTGTCCATTTTGACTTTATGTAATAATTGAATAATTTCCACTTTTATGTAATAGTATACACTGTCGTAATTTAGATTTTTTTGTCCATTTTGACTTCATGTAATAATTGAATAATTTCCACTTTTATGTAATAGTATACACTATCGTAATTTAGAAATTTTGTCCATTTAAAATGTATGTAATAATTGAATAATTTCCACTTTTATGTAATAGTATACACTGTCGTAATTTTGAAATTTTGTCCATTTTGACTTTACGTAATAATTGAAAAATTTCCACTTTTATGTAATAGTATACACTGTCGTAAATTTGAATTTTTGTCAATAATAACTTTATGTAATAATTAAATATTTCCACTTTTATGTAATAGTATACACTGTCGTAATTTTGAATTTTTTTCAATAATGACAATGTAATAATTAAATCATTTCCACTTTTATGTAATAGTATACACTGTCGTAATTTTGAATTTTTGTCCATTTTGACTTTATGTAATAATTGAATCATTTCCACTTTTATGTAATAGTATACACTGTCGTAATTAAAAAATTTTGTCAATAATGACTTTATGTAATAATTGAATAATTTCCACTTTTATGCAATAGTATACACTGTCGTAATTTTGATTTTTTTTGTCCATTTTGACTTTATGTATTAATTGAATAATTTCCACTTTTATGCAATAGTATACACTGTCGTAATTTAGATTTTTTGTCCATTTTGACTTTATGAAAATAATTGAATAATTTCCACTTTTATGTAATAGTATACACTGTCGTAATTTTGATTTTTTTTTGTCCATTTTGACTTTATGTAATAATTGAATCATTTCCACTTTTATGTAATAGTATACTCTGTCGTAATTTAGATTTTTTTGTCCATTTTGACTTCATGTAATAATTGAATAAATTCCACTTTTATGTAATAGTATACACTGTCGTAATTTTGAAATTTTGTCCATTTTAAATTTATGTAATAATTGAATAATTTCCACTTTTATGTAATAGTATACACTGTCGTAATTTTGAAATTTTGTCCATTTTGACTTTACGTAATAATTGAAAAATTTCCACTTTTATGTAATAGTATACGCTGTCATAAGTTAGAATTTTTGTCAATAATGACTTCATGTAATAATTTAATCATTTCCACTTTTATGTAATAGTATACACCGTCGTAATTTAGAATTTTTGTCCATTTTGACTTTATGTAATAATTGAATAATTTCCACTTTTATGTAATATTATACACTGTCGTAATTTTGATTTTTTATCCATTTTGACTTTATGTAATAATTGAATAATTTCCACTTCTAAGCAATAGTATACACTGTCGTAATTTTGATTTTTTTGTGTCCATTTTGACTTTATGTAATAATTGAATAATTTCCACTTTTATGTAATAGTATACACTGGTGTAATTTTGATTTTTTGTCCATTTTGACTTTATGTAATAATTGAATAATTTCCACTTTTATGTAATAGTGTACACTGTCGTAATTTAGATTTTTTGTCCATTTTGACTTTATGAAAATAATTGAATAATTTCCACTTTTATGTAATAGTATACACTGTCGTAATTTTGATTTTTTTTGTCCATTTTGACTTTATGTAATAATTGAATAATTTCCACTTTTATGTAATAGTATACACTGTCGTAATTTTGAAATTTTGTCCATTTTGACTTTACCTAATAATTGAAAAATTTCCACTTTTATGTAATAGTATACACTGTCGTAAATTTGAATTTTTGTCAATAATGACTTTATGTAATAATTAAATATTTCCACTTTTATGTAATAGTATACACTGTCGTAATTGTGATTTTTTTTCAATAATGACAATGTAATAATTAAATCATTTCCACTTTTATGTAATAGTATACTCTGTCATAATTTTGAAATTTTGTCCATTTTGAATTTATGTAATAATTTAATAATTTCCACTTTTATGTAATAGTATACATTGTCGTAATTTTGAATTTTTGTCCATTTTGACTTTATGTAATAATTGAATCATTTCCACTTTTATGTAATAGTATACACTGTCGTAATTTAAAATTTTTGTCAATAATGACTTTATGTAATAATTGAATAATTTCCACTTTTATGCAATAGTATACACTGTCGTAATTTTGATTTTTTTTGTCCATTTTGACTTTATGTATTAATTTAATAATTTCCACTTTTATGCAATAGTATACACTGTCGTAATTTAGATTTTTTGTCCATTTTGACTTTATGAAAATAATTGAATAATTTCCACTTTTATGTAATAGTATACACTGTCGTAATTTTGATTTTTTTTTGTCCATTTTGACTTTATGTAATAATTGAATCATTTCCACTTTTATGTAATAGTATACACTGTCGTAATTTAGATTTTTTTGTCCATTTTGACTTCATGTAATAATTGAATAAATTCCACTTTTATGTAATAGTATACACTGTTGTAATTTTGAAATTTTGTCCATTTTAAATTTATGTAATAATTGAATAATTTCCACTTTTATGTAATAGTATACACTGTCGTAATTTTGAAATTTTGTCCATTTTGACTTTACGTAATAATTGAAAAATTTCCACTTTTATGTAATAGTGTACACTGTCGTAATTTTGAATTTTTGTCCATTTTGACTTTATGTAATAATTGAATCATTTCCACTTTTATGTAATAGTATACACTGTCGTAATTTAGATTTTTTTGTCCATTTTGACTCTATGTAATAATTGAATATTTTCCACTTTTATGTAATAGTATACACTGTCGTAATTTAGATTTTTTTTTTGTCCATTTTGACTTTATGTAATAATTGAATCATTTCCACTTTTATGTAATAGTATACACTGTCGTAAATTTGAATTTTTGTCAATAATGACTTTATGTAATAATTAAATATTTTCCACTTTTATGTAATAGTATACACTGTCGTAATTTTGAATTTTTTTCAATAATGACAATGTAATAATTAAATCATATCCACTTTTATGTAATAGTATACTCTGTCATAATTTTGAAATTTTGTCCATTTTGAATTTATGTAATAATTTAATAATTTCCACTTTTATGTAATAGTATACACTGTCGTAATTTTGAATTTTTTTCCATTTTGACTTTATGTAATAATTGAATCATTTACACTTTTATGTAATAGTATACACTGTCGTAATTTAAAAGTTTTGTCAATAATGACTTTATGTAATAATTGAATAATTTCCACTTTTATGCAATAGTATACACTGTCGTAATTTTGATTTTTTTTGTCCATTTTGACTTTATGTATTAATTGAATAATTTCCACTTTTATGCAATAGTATACACTGTCGTAATTTTGATTTTTTGTCCATTTTGACTTTATGTAATAATTGAATAATTTCCACTTTTATGTAATAGTATACACTGTCGTAATTTTGATTTTTTTGTCCATTTTGACTTTATGTATTAATTGAATAATTTCCACTTTTATGTAATAGTATACACTGTCGTAATTTTGAAATTTTGTCCATTTTGACTTTACGTAATAATTGAAAAATTTCCACTTTTATGTAATAGTATACACTGTCGTAAATTTGAATTTTTGTCAATAATGACTTTATGTAATAATTAAATATTTCCACTTTTATGTAATAGTATACACTGTCGTAATTTTGAATTTTTTTCAATAATGACAATGTAATAATTAAATCATTTCCACTTTTATGTAATAGTATACACTGTCGTAATTTTGAATTTTTGTCCATTTTGACTTTATGTAATAATTGAATCATTTCCACTTTTATGTAATAGTATACACTGTCGTAATTAAATTTTTTTTGTCAATAATGACTTTATGTAATAATTGAATAATTTCCACTTTTATGCAATAGTATACACTGTCGTAATTTTGATTTTTTTGTCCATTTTGACTTTATGTATTAATTGAATAATTTCCACTTTTATGCAATAGTATACACTGTCGTAATTTTGATTTTTTGTCCATTTTGACTTTATGAAAATAATTGAATAATTTCCACTTTTATGTAATAGTATACACTGTCGTAATTTTGATTTTTTTTTGTCCATTTTGACTTTATGTAATAATTGAATCATTTCCACTTTTATGTAATAGTATACTCTGTCGTAATTTAGATTTTTTTGTCCATTTTGACTTCATGTAATAATTGAATAAATTCCACTTTTATGTAATAGTATACACTGTCGTAATTTTGAAATTTTGTCCATTTTAAATTTATGTAATAATTGAATAATTTCCACTTTTATGTAATAGTATACACTGTCGTAATTTTGAAATTTTGTCCATTTTGACTTTACGTAATAATTGAAAAATTTCCACTTTTATGTAATAGTATACGCTGTCATAAGTTAGAATTTTTGTCAATAATGACTTCATGTAATAATTTAATCATTTCCACTTTTATGTAATAGTATACACCGTCGTAATTTAGAATTTTTGTCCATTTTGACTTTATGTAATAATTGAATAATTTCCACTTTTATGTAATATTATACACTGTCGTAATTTTGATTTTTTTATCCATTTTGACTTTATGTAATAATTGAATAATTTCCACTTCTATGCAATAGTATACACTGTCGTAATTTTGATTTTTTTGTGTCCATTTTGACTTTATGTAATAATTGAATAATTTCCACTTTTATGTAATAGTATACACTGGTGTAATTTTGATTTTTTGTCCATTTTGACTTTATGTAATAATTGAATAATTTCCACTTTTATGTAATAGTATACACTGTTGTAATTTTGATTTTTTTTATCCATTTTGACTTTATGTAATAATTGAATAATTTCCACTTTTATGCAATAGTCTACACTGTCGTAATTTTGATTTTTTTTGTCCATTTTGACTTTATGTATTAATTGAATAATTTCCACTTTTATGCAATAGTATACACTGTCGTAATTTTGATTTTTTTTGTCCATTTTGACTTTATGTAATAATTGAATAATTTCCACTTTTATGTAATAGTATACACTGTCGTAATTTTGATTTTTTTTGTCCATTTTGACTTTATGTAATAATTGAATCATTTCCACTTTTATGTAATAGTATACACTGTCGTAATTTAGATTTTTTTGTCCATTTTGACTTCATGTAATAATTGAATAATTTCCACTTTTATGTAATAGTATACACTATCGTAATTTTGAAATTTTGTCCATTTAAAATTTATGTAATAATTGAATAATTTCCACTTTTATGTAATAGTATACACTGTCGTAATTTTGAAATTTTGTCCATTTTGACTTTACCTAATAATTGAAAAATTTCCACTTTTATGTAATAGTATACACTGTCGTAAATTTGAATTTTTGTCAATAATGACTTTATGTAATAATTAAATATTTCCACTTTTATGTAATAGTATACACTGTCGTAATTGTGATTTTTTTTCAATAATGACTGTAATAATTAAATCATTTCCACTTTTATGTAATAGTATACTCTGTCATAATTTTGAAATTTTGTCCATTTTGAATTTATGTAATAATTTAATAATTTCCACTTTTATGTAATAGTATACATTGTCGTAATTTTGAATTTTTGTCCATTTTGACTTTATGTAATAATTGAATCATTTCCACTTTTATGTAATAGTATACACTGTCGTAATTTAAAATTTTTGTCAATAATGACTTTATGTAATAATTGAATAATTTCCACTTTTATGCAATAGTATACACTGTCGTAATTTTGATTTTTTTTTGTCCATTTTGACTTTATGTATTAATTTAATAATTTCCACTTTTATGCAATAGTATACACTGTCGTAATTTAGATTTTTTGTCCATTTTGACTTTATGAAAATAATTGAATAATTTCCACTTTTATGTAATAGTATACACTGTCGTAATTTTGATTTTTTTTTTGTCCATTTTGACTTTATGTAATAATTAAATCATTTCCACTTTTATGTAATAGTATACACTGTCGTAATTTAGATTTTTTTGTCCATTTTGACTTCATGTAATAATTGAATAAATTCCACTTTTATGTAATAGTATAC
Source organism: Romanogobio albipinnatus (assembly GCA_023566225.1). NCBI lineage: Eukaryota > Metazoa > Chordata > Actinopteri > Cypriniformes > Gobionidae > Romanogobio > Romanogobio albipinnatus. Next base: position 3,732,954 of record CM042246.1, on the reverse strand, counting down.
ACTGTTGTAATTTTGAAATTTTGTCCATTTTAAATTTATGTAATAATTGAATAATTTCCACTTTTATGTAATAGTATACACTGTCGTAATTTTGAAATTTTGTCCATTTTGACTTTACGTAATAATTGAAAAATTTCCACTTTTATGTAATAGTATACACTGTCGTAATTTTGAATTTTTGTCCATTTTGACTTTATGTAATAATTGAATCATTTCCACTTTTATGTAATAGTATACACTGTCGTAATTTAGATTTTTTTGTCCATTTTGACTCTATGTAATAATTGAATATTTTCCACTTTTATGTAATAGTATACACTGTCGTAATTTAGATTTTTTTTTTGTCCATTTTGACTTTATGTAATAATTGAATCATTTCCACTTTTATGTAATAGTATACACTGTCGTAATTTTGAAATTTTGTCCATTTTGACTTTACGTAATAATTGAATAATTTCCACTTGTATGTAATAGTATACACTGTCGTAAATTTGAATTTTTGTCAATAATGACTTTATGTAATAATTAAATATTTTCCACTTTTATGTAATAGTATACACTGTCGTAATTTTGAATTTTTTTCAATAATGACAATGTAATAATTAAATCATATCCACTTTTATGTAATAGTATACTCTGTCATAATTTTGAAATTTTGTCCATTTTGAATTTATGTAATAATTTAATAATTTCCACTTTTATGTAATAGTATACACTGTCGTAATTTTGAATTTTTTTCCATTTTGACTTTATGTAATAATTGAATCATTTACACTTTTATGTAATAGTATACACTGTCGTAATTTAAAAGTTTTGTCAATAATGACTTTATGTAATAATTGAATAATTTCCACTTTTATGCAATAGTATACACTGTCGTAATTTTGATTTTTTTGTCCATTTTGACTTTATGTATTAATTGAATAATTTCCACTTTTATGCAATAGTATACACTGTCGTAATTTTGATTTTTTGTCCATTTTGACTTTATGTAATAATTGAATAATTTCCACTTTTATGTAATAGTATACACTGTCGTAATTTTGATTTTTTTGTCCATTTTGACTTTATGTAATAATTGAATCATTTCCACTTTTATGTAATAGTATACACTGTCGTAATTTAGAATTTTTGTCCATTTTGACTTCATGTAATAATTGAATAATTTCCACTTTTATGTAATAGTATACACTGTCGTAATTTTGAAATTTTGTCCATTTTGACTTTACGTAATAATTGAAAAATTTCCACTTTTATGTAATAGTATACACTGTCGTAAATTTGAATTTTTGTCAATAATGACTTTATGTAATAATTAAATATTTCCACTTTTATGTAATAGTATACACTGTCGTAATTTTGAATTTTTTTCAATAATGACAATGTAATAATTAAATCATTTCCACTTTTATGTAATAGTATACTCTGTCATTATTTTGAAATTTTGTCCATTTTGAATTTATGTAATAATTTAATAATTTCCACTTTTATGTAATAGTATACACTGTCGTAATTTTGAATTTTTGTCCATTTTGACTTTATGTAATAATTGAATCATTTCCACTTTTATGTAATAGTATACACTGTCGTAATTTAGATTTTTTTGTCCATTTTGACTCTATGTAATAATTGAATATTTTCCACTTTTATGTAATAGTATACACTGTCGTAATTTAGATTTTTTTTGTGTCCATTTTGACTTTATGTAATAATTGAATCATTTCCACTTTTATGTAATAGTATACACTGTCGTAATTTTGAAATTTTGTTCATTTTGACTTTACGTAATAATTGAATAATTTCCACTTGTATGTAATAGTATACACTGTCGTAAATTTGAATTTTTGTCAATAATGACTTTATGTAATAATTAAATATTTTCCACTTTTATGTAATAGTATACACTGTCGTAATTTAGAATTTTTGTCCATTTTGACTTCATGTAATAATTAAATCATTTCCACTTTTATGTAATAGTATACACTGTCGTAATTTTGAATTTTTTTCAATAATGACAATGTAATAATTAAATCATTTCCACTTTTATGTAATAGTATACTCTGTCATAATTTTGAAATTTTGTCCATTTTGAATTTATGTAATAATTTAATAATTTCCACTTTTATGTAATAGTATACACTGTCGTAATTTTGAATTATTGTCCATTTTGACTTTATGTAATAATTGAATAATTTCCACTTTTATGTAATAGTATACACTGTCGTAATTTTGAGTTTTTGTCCATTTTGACTTTATGTAATAATTAAATAATATCCACCTTTTATGTAATAGTATACACTGTCGTAATTTTGAAATGTTGTCCATTTTGAATTTATGTAATAATTGAATAATTTCCACTTTTATGTAATAGTATACACCAGGGGTGTCCAAACTTTTTTTAAAGGGGGCCAGATTCAATGTTGTGGACATACCCGGGGGCCGGTCCCTTTTCTATTATATATATATATATATATATATATAAATTTAAATATTATTACTGAGTTAGAACTCTATTCTTATTTAAATTTAATAAGTGCTCTATTTTTAATAAGTGCTCTATTAGGTAAAACCACACTGCAAAAAATACTTTTCTTACTTGGTCTTTTTTCCAGTCCAAATATCTAAAAACTCTTAAATCAAGATGAAAAAAGATTTTTTTCTTGATTCCCGGGGGAAAAATTGGGTTCCCATTCAGTCGGTCACGTTCGACGTACGTCGGACGTACCGACGAATTGGGGATCACTTCTGGGAGCCCCTATCAGCTTCGAGCTATCTAGAACCGGCCAATGGACAATTGGCGTGCGAGATTTGCATCTCGCGCCCCGCCCCGCACCGCGGGTATAAACAGGAAGCGAGAGCGAATGCACGCTGTCATTCACTTCGGAGCCACACAGGCATATGAAGGACTCACTCGTCTCACGAGTTTTTTTCTGCTATCAAGCAAGACTTTCGAGGACCGGAGAGAACCAGAGGAGGACGCGTGTTGGAGAAACGGCACCTTTCAGCGGGACCGCGCTGACTCATCAGCTGCCTCTGAGTGAACAGAGAAAACTGCTGTTATCACAGCAACCTGTTGGTCTGGATAGGGCGTTTTCCTGTCTGAGTACAGGCACGGGCTGCACTATAATCCCGTGCGCTGTCGCGGTTCCCCTGAGTGCTTCAGCACAGAGCGTTTTCCTCACAAAAAGAGTTTCACGGGTGACGTGCCGTCTTTTTCAAGATGTCTTTCCACCCGTGCGTTTCTGGATGCGGTCGTTCCCTGTCTTCTGCTGACGGTCACAATCGCTGTCTCACGTGTTTGGGCACTCAGCACGCTGAGGCGGCGTTTGTGGATAGTTCATGTTCCCACTGCGGGAACATGACTATCGCGGAGCTTAGATCGAGACTCTCCTACCTCCGGGCTGGGGGAGTCCCCTTACCCATCCCACGAACTAGGTCTTCCCCTAACCCGGGTGGACCTGCTTCTTTGGATGGCCAGGGTGATCTGAGGATAACGTTTAGGGCAAACCTGCCGAGTGATCCTCCGCAGGCACCTATTCCCTCAGCTCCGCAGCCGGTTGAGCTTCCGAGAGAAACCGCTGGACCCTCCCACGGGAGACCAGTGGTGACTTTTGGGGCTCCAGCGGACGAACAGATGTCGATCGCTGCATTGGAGGGGGAGTTTCAGTCCTCGGGGGATGAAGGGTCAGCTGTACCGCCTTCCGCTGGGAGAGTGGCAACGGCTGCCCCGGACCCTGAGATGGCTGCTATGCTTGCCCGGGCCGCCGAAAGGGTTGGGCTCGCGTGGAACCCTCCACCGTGTCCCGAACCCTCTAGGTTGGACGATTGGTTCCTCGGGGTGGGTCGCGCTGGTTCTCAGTGTCCCGCCCCGACACCTTTCTTCCCGGAGGTGCATGAGGAGCTCACGAGGTTGTGGACGGCACCTTTTTCTGCCAGAAACCGACCAAGTGACTCCTCCCCCCTCACTACCCTCGACGGTGGGCCAGCCAAGGGTTACGTGGGGATCCCGCCAGTGGAGCGCGCCGTCGCGATGCAACTGTGTCCGGCGACCGCCTCTAACTGGCGCGGTGACCCGCGTCTCCCGTCCCGGGCCTGTAAGTTCTCTTCCGGTCTGACCGGGAAGGCTTACAAGGCTTGCGGACAGGCTGCGTCCGCCTTGCATGGCATGGCATTGCTGCAGGTCCACCAGGCCCAGGCACTCCTTGACATGCACGAGGGTAGGCCTGACCCAGAGCTCCTCCGGGAGCTCCGGACGGCGACGGACCTCGCCCTCCGTGCGACGAAAGTCACCGCCCGTGCCATCGGTCAGGCGATGTCCACGCTTGTGGTCCAGGAACGTCATCTCTGGTTGAACCTGGCTGACATGAGGGAGACCGATAAATATCGGTTCCTGGACTCCCCCATCTCGTCAGCTGGGTTATTCGGCGACGCGGTCGAGAGCTTTGCCCAGCAGTTCTCGGCCGCCCAGAAGCAGACGGAGGCGATCAAACACATCCTGCCCCGGCGGCCCGCTGCTGCCTCCACCCCGCCGCCGGCGGCAGCGCCTCCGACTGCTCGTCGCCGAGGACGTCCACCCGCCGCCGCCTCCGCCCCCGCCAAGGCGCCGCAGCAGCCTTCCACCAGCCGTCGGCGTGGGGCCGGCCGTGGGAAGGACGTCCAGCCCGCTCAGCCCGCTGCCAAGCCAGGTGGCAAGCGTCGTCGCAAGCGACCCTGAGACGGGCCACCCAGAGATGGAGGAAACTGCTCTGAGGGAGATGGTTGCAGCACCACTCCTTCCCCCGGAGGAGGGCCGGGGGAGAATCTTTTGTTTGTCTGTTCCGCCGCTGGCGCCAGTGCCAGCGGTACCCAAAACTTCAATAAAAGAGCAGTTTCCAATATCTCTGGGTGCCAAGAGAGCGCGCTTGACGGTGGTCGACGCTCCCATGCCTCGCCACCCTCAAGTACCTCTCCCTTCGCCAGCAGGGGACGCCGGCTGTCGGGACGCACACAAGTGGCCTCCCCACACTCGCACGTCCCCTCCGCGGATGCAGGTATGTGTTGCACACCACACTCAGATCCCGCTCCGGGCCGCTCCCATGCCGTCCGAGCCGGATCCCTGCGTTCCGCCTCGCTGCCCCGCTGCGGGTACGTCTGTGGTACCGATGATCCCCCTTGCTCGGAGTCTGGGAGCCTGGCTAGCGCTTCCCAGCCCGTCTCGGTGGCTCCTCCGTACCATCAGACTCGGCTATGCGATTCAGTTCGCCCGGCGTCCCCCCTAGTTCAGGGGTGTTCACTTCACGACTGTAGTGGAGGCGAACGCCCCCGTGCTCAGGGCGGAGATCGATGTCCTACTGGCGAAGGACGCGATAGAGCCGGTCCCTCAAGCCGATATGAGGTCCGGGTTCTACAGCCCGTACTTCATTGTACCCAAGAAAGGCGGCGGGTTACGACCGATCTTGGACCTGCGATTCCTGAACCGGTCCCTTCACAGGCTGCCGTTCACGATGTTAACGCAGAAGCGCATCTTCAGGTGCATCCGTCCCCGAGATTGGTTTGCAGCGATCGACCTGAAGGACGCGTACTTTCATGTCTCGATTCTCCCTCGACACCGGCCCTTTCTGCGCTTCTCGTTCGAGGGACGGGCATATCAGTACCGCGTCTTACCCTTCGGCCTGTCCCTGTCGCCCCGCGTCTTTACGAAGGTGGCGGAGGCGGCCATTGTTCCCATGAGAGAGCATGGCGTTCGCATCCTCAACTACCTCGACGACTGGCTGATCCTTGCCCAGTCGCGGGAGCAGTTGTGCGAACACAGGGACAAGGTGCTCAGACACCTCAGCCAGTTGGGACTTCGGGTCAACTGGGAGAAGAGCAAACTCTGTCCTACACAGAGGATCTCTTTTCTCGGTATGGAGATAGACTCGGTCGCCATGACAGCGCGCCTCACCGAGGAGCGCGTCCAGTCAGTGTTGAACTGCTTGAATTCATTCAGAGGCAGGACAGCGGTACCACTGAAACATTTTCAGAGGCTCCTGGGGCATATGGCATCCGCAGCCGCAGTAACGCCGCTCGGATTGCTTCATATGAGACCGCTTCAACGCTGGCTACACGATCGAGTCCCGAGATGGGCGTGGCACAGCGGTTCCCTCCGTGTCCAAGTGACTCCGAGGTGCCGCCAAACCTTCGGCCCGTGGTCGGACCCTTTGTTTCTCCGGGCGGGAGTTCCCCTAGAACAAGTGTCCAGGCACTCCGTTGTCTCCACGGATGCCTCATCCATGGGTTGGGGTGCCACGTACAACGGGCTTGCAGCTTCGGGTCTGTGGACGGGGCCTCAGCTGCAATGGCATATCAATTGCCTCGAGTTGTTAGCAGTTCGTCTTGCACTCAGCCGCTTCAAGGGGCCGCTCAGAGGCAAGCACGTTCTGGTCCGGACGGACAACACTGCGACCGTAGCGTACATCAACAAACAGGGGGGTCTACGCTCCCGTCGCATGTCGCAACTCGCCCGCCATCTCCTCCTATGGAGTCAGAAGCATCTGAGGTCGCTTCGTGCTGTTTACATTCCGGGCCTGCTCAATCGTGCGGCCGACGAGCTGTCACGTCAGCAGGTACTTCCGGGAGAATGGCGACTCCATCCCCAGGTGGTCCAGCTAATCTGGAGTCGTTTCGGGGCCACACAGGTAGACCTGTTTGCCTCCCCAGAGACGACCCACTGTCAGTGGTTCTATTCCTTGACCGAGGGGACCCTCGGGTCGGATGCCCTGGCCCACAGCTGGCCCCGGGAAGAACGCAAGTATGCGTTTCCCCCAGTGAGCCTTCTTGCGCAGACACTGTGCAAAGTCAGGGAGGACAAGGAGCAGGTCCTGTTGGTCGCTCCGTATTGGCCCAACCGGACTTGGTTCCCGGAACTAGTGCTCCTTGCGACAGCACCTCCCTGGCCCATTCCTCTGAGGCAGGACCTCCTGACTCAGAGACGGGGCACCCTATGGCACCCGCGTCCAGACCTCTGGAAACTCCATGTCTGGTCCCTGGACGGGACGCGGAGGTTCTAGGTGACCTACCGCAAGCGGTAGTTGACACCATCACTTCCGCTAGAGCCCCCTCTACGAGGCGCCTCTATGCGTTGAAGTGGAACCTGTTCGTCGATTGGTGCTCTTCTCGCCAAGAAGACCCCCGAAGATGTTCGATCGCATCTGTGCTTACCTTTCTACAAGATGGGTTGGAGCGTAGGCTGTCTCCCTCCACCCTCAAGGTCTATGTCGCCGCTATCGCCGCTAATCACGAGCTCGTAGATGGGAAATCTCTAGGTAAGCACGATCTGATCGTCAGGTTCCTTAGGGGAGCGAGGAGGTTAAATCCACCTCATCCTCCCTCCATACCCTCTTGGGACTTAACTCTGGTGCTAACTGCACTACAGAGAGGACCTTTTGAGCCTCTGCAGTCAGCTGAGTTGAAAGTTCTGTCGTTAAAGACAATACTCCTGACTGCGTTGGCCTCCATCAAGAGGGTAGGGGACCTGCAGGCATTTTCGGTCGACGAATCGTGCCTGGAATTTGGGCCCGGTAACTCTCATGTGATCATGAGACCCCGGCCTGGATATGTGCCCAAGGTTCCCACTACTCCCTTCCGGGACCAAGTGGTGAGCCTGCAAGCGCTGCCTTCGGAGGAGGCAGACCCAGCCCTAGCTTTTCTCTGTCCCGTCCGTGCTCTCTGGACTTACGTGGATAGAACGCAAAGCTTCAGGACCTCAGAGCAGCTCTTCGTCTGTTACGGAGGACAGCAGAAGGGAAAGGCTGTCTCCAAGCAGAGGATGGCCCACTGGATAGTGGATGCCATCGTCTTGGCTTATCAGTCCCAAGACGTGCCCTGCCCGCTCGGGTTAAGAGCCCACTCCACTAGGGGTGTTGCCTCTTCCTGGGCGCTGGCTCGTGGCGCCTCGCTGACAGATATTTGTAGAGCTGCGGGCTGGGCAACACCTAACACGTTCGCTAGATTCTATAGCCTCCGTGTAGAGCCGGTTTCTTCCTGTGTGCTCACTTCCCATAGTCAGTAACACCGAAGTGCCCGTTCCAGTGTCGGCTTGCTGCGCCATTCCCTCCCCTATGGTAGACGGATGCGTGCGCTTATTCTGCTCCAGTCGAGTTCCCCGGATCGGCGAACCCTGTTGAGTCCTCCGCAACCCACGGCAGTCGGACGTGGCGGAGCGTTCGACGCCAGGTCTAACACTCGTATGCATTGGTGGAACTTGTGTTAGGCTGGGTTCCATATGTAGTGACCCCCACGGCGGTCCCATATGTGTATTCTTCCACGGTACGGCTCCCTACGGCGAGCCCGTGTCTTTCCCTCGGCAGAGTCTCCTCTGCCGTTCCAGGTACGTGTTGTCCCCCTCCTCTAATTGGCCGGGGCCACCCCTGGGACTTCCGTATGTTGTGCTGCCCACGGCCAGCCCATACGTGTATTCTCCACATGTTAACTCCCTCTGGGCATGATGTGGCTTCCGCAGCTGCCTTTTCAGGCACGCTTTCCCAGCGTTATCCAATACAGTCAGCTGATGGGGTCTTGCGGAACAGCAGCTTGGTGTCTCTCTGCGTGAACTTTCCCGCCCGCTCCAGATCGGGGTCTGAGGGGCTCATCGCTGGGCGCTGGAAGTGGTAGTAACTGTGGCGTTTTCCATAGGGGATCCCAATTCGTCGGTACGTCCGACGTACGTCGAACGTGACCGACTGAATGGGAACGTCTCGGTTACGTATGGTAACCCTCGTTCCCTGAAGGAGGGAACGGAGACGTACGTCCCGTCGCCACAGTTGCTGTACCATCACTGCAGGTTGAGCCATTACGTGTGGCTCCTCAGTGAAAAACAGCGTGCATTCGCTCTCGCTTCCTGTTTATACCCGCGGTGCGGGGCGGGGCGCGAGATGCAAATCTCGCACGCCAATTGTCCATTGGCCGGTTCTAGATAGCTCGAAGCTGATAGGGGCTCCCAGAAGTGATCCCCAATTCGTCGGTACGTCCGACGTACGTCTCCGTTCCCTCCTTCAGGGAACGAGGGTTACCATACGTAACCGAGACGTTTTTGATTGAAACAAACTAAATTATCTGCCAATGAATTAGAAAAATAATCTTGTTTCTGTTTGGAATCTTGTTTCTGTCCCAAACAGAAACAAGATTATTTTTCTAATTAATTTTTCTTACCCCATTGGCAGATATATTTGCTTGTTTTAAACAAAAACTCACTTCAATTTTTATTTTATTTTCCAGAAAACAAGAAAAAATAACTAATGTCATTTAACCTAACTCGTAAATACATCTTGATTTAAGAATGTTTAAATATATTTAGACTAGAAACAGGACAAAAATACTAAATGACAGCATTTTTTTGCAGTGCACACAAGGCAAAAAGTAAAACAAATATATATCTTTCTATATCTAGAATGGCTTTAAGGTTGGCTATTTAGTTTATAAACATATAAATACAAATGCACAAAACTGCAAGTTTATGACAAAAATAGTCTTCAATTTGGCCTTTATTACTCATTTAATACATGTCTACATTACAAATTAAATAAAATTAGATATTAGCCTACATTTCTGACAAATTACCACGGTTACAGGTGTTACGACAGTAAATCCATGATAAATGTTGGCAAATTGTTGTTTGAAAAGTATTTTAACTGAATCGGCTCAGCTGATTTGCACGTTAGTGTTGTTGATTAAGTCAGTGCTGTTTAACTGGATTTAAATTAAATCAAATCACAGAGAGATTCGTAGCTTGTACCGGAGACCTCTGCGCTAAACTCGATCGAGACACTCAGCAGGTAAACACATTTGCTCAGAGTCAGAGCTCGCGAGTTGCGCAGAGCACGAGTAGCGCTGTTTCGTTCCGCTTTGGGCGCTGTTTCCCTGGACTAAAATCTAGCACTGCCACCTTGCGTTGACATTGTGAAACTGCACAATTTGTAAATTATCCGTGGCGGGCTACATACATTTTAATAGACACGCAGCGGGCTGTTTGAAATTCATCCCCGGGCCGCATTTGGCCCGCGGGCCGGACTTTGGACACACCTGGTATACACTGTCGTAATTTTGAAATTTTGTCCATTTTGACTTTACGTAATAATTGAAAAATTTCCACTTTTATGTAATAGTATACACTGTCGTAAATTTGAATTTTTGTCAATAATGACTTTATGTAATAATTAAATATTTCCACTTTTATGTAATAGTATACACTGTCGTAATTTTGAATTTTTGTCCATTTTGACTTCATGTAATAACTAAATCATTTCCACTTTTATGTAATAGTATACACTGTCGTAATTTTGAATTTTTTTCAATAATGACAATGTAATAATTAAATCATTTCCACTTTTATGTAATAGTATACTCTGTCATAATTTTGAAATTTTGTCCATTTTGAATTTATGTAATAATTTAATAATTTCCACTTTTATGTAATTGTATACACTGTCGTAATTTTGAATTTTTGTCCATTTTGACTTTATGTAATAATTGAATCATTTCCACTTTTATGTAATAGTATACACTGTCGTAATTTAGAATTTTTGTCCATTTTGACTTTATGCAATAAAATAAATAATTTCCACTTTTATGTAATAGTATACGCTGTCATAAGTTCGAATTTTTGTCAATAATGACTTCATGTAATAATTGAATCATTTCCACTTTTATGTAATAGTATACACTGTCGTAATTTTGAATTTTTGTCCATGTTGACTTTATGTAATAATTGAATAATTTCCACTTTTATGTAATAGTATACACTGTCGTAAATTTGAATTTTGGTCAATAATGACATTATATAATAATTGAATAATTTCCACTTTCATGTAATAGTATACACTGTCGTAATTTTGAACCCTTGTCCATTTTGACTTTATGTAATAATTTAATAATTTCCACTTTTATGTAATTGTATACACTGTCGTAATTTTGAATTTTGTCCATTTTGACTTTATGTAATAATTGAATCATTTCCACTTTTATGTAATAGTATACACTGTCGTAAATTTGAATTTTTGTCAATAATGACTTTATGTAATAATTAAATATTTTGCACTTTTATGTAATAGTATACACTGTCGTAATTTTGAATTTTTGTCCATTTTGACTTTATGTAATAATTGAATCATTTCCACTTTTATGTAAAAGAATACACTGTCGTAAATTTGAATTATTGTCAATAATGACTTTATGTAATAATTAAATATTTTCCACTTTTATGTAATAGTATACACTGTCGTAATTTAGAATTTTTGTCCATTTTGACTTTATGTAATAATTGAATCATTTCCACTTTTATGTAATAGTATACACTGTCGTAATTTTGAATTTTTGTCCATTTTGACTTTATGCAATAAAATAAATAATTTCCACTTTTATGTAATAGTATACGCTGTCGTAAATTTGAATTTTTGTCAATAATGACTTTATGTAATGATTAAATATTTTCCACTTTTATATAATAGTATACGCTGTCATAAGTTCGAATTTTTGTCAATAATGACTTCATGTAATAATTGAATCATTTCCACGTTTATGTAATAGTATACACCGTCTTAATTTAGAATTTTTGTCTATTTTGACTTTATGTAATAATTGAATCATTTCCACTTTTATGTAATAGTATACACTGTCGTAAATTTGAATTTTTGTCAATAATGACTTTATGTAATAATTAAATATTTTCCACTTTTATGTAATAGTATACACTGTCGTAATTTTGAATTTTTGTCCATTTTGACTTTATGTAATAATTGAATAATTTCCACTTTTATGTAATAGTATACACTGTCGTAATTTTGAAATTTTGTCCATTTTGACTTTATGTAATAATTAAATATTTTCCACTTTTATGTAATAGTATACACTGTCGTAAATTTGAATTTTTGTCCATTTTGACTTAATGTAATAATTGAATAATTTCCACTTTTATGTAATAGTATACGCTAACATAAGTTAGAATTTTTGTCAATAATGACTTCATGTAATAATTGAATCATTTTTCACTTTTATGTAATAGTATACACTGTCGTAAATTTAAATTTTTGTCAATAATGACTTTATGTAATAATTAAATATTTTCCACTTTTATGTAATAGTATACACTGTCGTAAATTAGAATTTTTGTCCATTTTGACTTAATATAATAATTGAATAATTTCCACTTTTATGTAATAGTATACGCTAACATAAGTTAGAATTTTTGTCAATATTGACTTTATATAATAATTGAATCATTTCCACTTTTATGTAATAGTATACACTGTCGTAAATTTGAATTTTTGTCAATAATGACTTTATGTAATAATTAAATATTTTCCACTTTTATGTAATAGTATACACTGTCGTAATTTTGAATTTTTGTCCATTTTGACTTTATGTAATAATTGAATCATTTCCACTTTTATGTAATAGTATACACTGTCGTAATTTTGAAATTTTGTCCATTTTGACTTTATGTAATAATTAAATATTTTCCACTTTTATGTAATAGTATACACTGTCGTAAATTTGAATTTTTGTCCATTTTGACTTAATGTAATAATTGAATAATTCCCACTTTTATGTAATAGTATACGCTAACATAAGTTCCCATTCAGTCGGTCACTCTCGACGCCACGTCGGAGTACCGACGAATAGGAATCTCGCTCGCGAGAGCCAATCTACTTCGAGTGTAACTAAATGAGCCAATGCACATTGGCATGCAATGATTGCACCAGGTGCTCATGCCACGCTGTGCGGGTATAAATGAGACACAGGTGATTGCATCAAATCAACCTTTTGCTTCGGAGCCGGGTGGTAGATGGTAACGCCAGATATCACTCACTACTTCGCAGTCCTGACTGAAGACGGAAGCCGCCTTTCGGAAGCGATCTCTTCAGTCGGTGTTGGTGTGACGGCACAGCAGCGGTCGCGTGGTTTACGGATCATCTCTCTGTGTTGTTTGTTTAGAGCAATCACAAAGGCTGTTCTCACAGCTGGTTCGGTGCGCTAGGTGGAGAGCGCTGAAAAGCCGTTCTTACGGCTGGTAAGAGAGCGCCTTCGTGTGAGAGAGCGCGCACGTTCAGGCTGCACCCACCCCCTGACCGTGTCGCCGCGACCCCGCCCCCTGCGTGCTTCAGCACCAAGGAGAGCGTCCTTCTGAAAGAGCAAACACAGATAGAGCTTGCGTCTTTTTCAAGATGACATTCTATCTGTGTGTTTCTGGATGCGGTGGTTACCTGTCACCAAGGGATGGTCACCAGCGCTGTATCTCGTGTTTGGGCGTTCAGCACGCTGAGGCAGCGTTGGTGGATGACTCATGTTCTCACTGCGGGAACATGACCATCTCGGAGTTGCGGTCTAGACTCCATCTCGCAAGGGGTGGAGTCCCCGTGCCTCTGCCTCGATCTAACCCTCCACAGAGGGTTACTTCAGGCAGTAGCACGGGTGATTTGAGGGTTACGGTGAGCGCGCTTCCCCCAGGGAACCAACCCCCGGGGAACCCTCATCCCTCACGCACTCCGCAGCCAGTAGAGCTGCCGTTGGAACGTGGTGGGCCGTCCTCGAGATGTGCACCATCCGTATCCTTCGGGGCTCCCCCTGATGATCAGATGTCCATCGCTGCATCGGAGGGAGGGTCAGACTTCTCTGGTGATGACGTGTCGGCGCAGGGGGCTCCTTCGGGAAGATCCGCTGTGCCCGATATGGATCCGGAGATGATGGCCATGCTTTCCCGGGCCGCAGAGAAGATCGGGCTCGTGTGGAACCCTCCACCGTGTCCCGAACCTTCAAGGTTGGATGATTGGTTTCTCGGGGTGGCCCGTGCTGGTTCTCAGCGCCCCACCCCGGTTCCTTTCTTCCCGGAGGTGCACGAGGAGCTCACTAGGTCGTGGACGGCACCTTTTACTGCCCGAAACCGGCCCAGTGGATCCTCCTCCCTCACCACCCTCGATGGCAGACCTGCAAAGGGTTACACGCAGGTTCCTCCCGTGGAACGGGCCGTTGCTATGCAACTGTGCCCTAACTCCACATCCAGGGGGAACCCGTGTCTCCCCTCCCGAGCCTGTAGGTACTCGTCCGATCTGATCGGAAAGGCCTACCAGGCTTGTGGAGAGGCAGGCTCCGCCTTACACGCTATGGCGTTGTTGCAGGTTCATCAGGCCCAGGCACTGAAGAACCTGCACGAGGGTGGTCACGATCCCGCAGTTCTCCAAGAACTGAGAACCGCAACGGACCTCGCGCTTCGTGCGACGAAGGTTACGGCGCGGGCCGTGGGTCGTGCGATGTCCACTATGGTGGTCCAGGAACGCCATCTCTGGCTGTGTCTGGCAGACATGAGGGAGACCGACAAGATCAGGTTCCTTAACTCCCCCGTCTCCCAGACCGGCCTCTTCGGCGACGCGGTCCAGAACTTCGCCCAGCAGTTCTCGGCCGCACAGAAGCAGACTGAGGCCATCAGTCACATCCTGCCACGGCGGTCAGCTGCTGTCTCCACCCCGCCGCCGGCAGCACCTCAGTCTGCTCGTCGCCGAGGGCGGCCGCCTGCGTCTGCCTCCGCTCCCGCGTCGCAGCAGCAGCCTCCACCCAAGCGACGTCGTGGAGCCGGGCGCAAGCAGGCCGCCCAGCCCGTCCAGGCTCCTGCCAAGAGAGGTGGCAAAGGCAGGGGCAAGGGCAAGCGGCCCTGAGACGGGCGACCCGGAGATGGGGAGGACTGCTCTTCTGGAGACGGTGACCGCACCGCTCCATCCCCCGGAGGAGGGCCGGGAGGAGAATTTTGTGTTCCGTTTTGTTTCTGTTCCGCCGCTGGGCTCAGCCCCAGCGGTACCCAAATTTTCAATAAAAGAGCAGTTTCCTCCATCTCTGGGTCCTCAGGGGGCTCGGAGAGTTGTGGCCGGTCAAACGCCGGACCACACTCATCCTCCCCCTTCGCCAGCGGGCAGCAGTGGACGACCTCCTCACGTTCCTCCTGCCCACCTGTGGAATCAGGTAAGTGTTGCACAGCACACTCTCACCTCGCTGCGGGCCGCCTCCACGAGACAGCCGCCCCAGCCCGGTACCTGCATTCCACCTCGCTGCCCCACCGTGGGTACGCCGGTGGTCCCTATGGTCCCGCTTGCACGGTCTCTGCGAGCCTGGCTAGAGCTCCCCAGTCCGTCTCGCTGGCTCATTCGGACCATCAGGCTCGGCTATGCGATTCAGTTCGCCCGGCGCCCCCCCAGGTTCAGGGGCGTCCGCTTCACCTCGGTGAATGCTGCAGATGCCCATGTCCTGCGTGCGGAAATCGCTGTCCTACTGGCGAAGGACACGATAGAGCCGGTCCCTCCAGCCGATATGAAGACCGGCTTCTACAGCCCGTACTTCATTGTACCCAAGAAAACCGGTGGGTTACGGCCAATCTTGAACCTGCGAGTCCTGAATCGGAGCCTCCACAAGCTACCGTTCAAGATGCTCACGCAGAAACGCATTTTCGAATGCATCCGTCCCCAAGATTGGTTTGCAGCGATCGACCTGAAGGACGCGTACTTTCATGTCTCGATTCTTCCTCGACACAGGCCGTTTCTGCGCTTTGCGTTCGAGGGTCGAGCATATCAGTACAGAGTCCTGCCCTTCGGGCTGTCCCTGTCCCCCCGTGTCTTCACGAAAGTCACGGAGGGGGCCCTTGTGCCCATGAGAGAACAGGGCGTTCGCATCCTCAACTATCTCGACGACTGGCTCATTCTAGCACAGTCCAAGGATCAGTTGTGCGAACACAGGGACCTGGTGCTCAGACACCTCAGCCAGTTGGGTCTTCGGGTCAACTGGGAAAAGAGCAAACTCGCCCCTGTGCAGAGGATCTCTTTTCTCGGTATGGAGTTGGATTCGGTCAAACAGACAGCGCGCCTCACGGAGGAGCGTGTCCAGTCGATGCTGAGCTGCCTGAACACGTTTCAAGGCAGGATGGCGGTTCCACTGAAACAGTTTCAGAGGCTCCTGGGGCATATGGCGGCCGCTGCGGCAGTAACACCGCTCGGCCTGCTTCATATGAGACCGCTTCAGCATTGGCTACACGGCCGAGTCCCGAGATGGGCGTGGCAACGCGGCACTCACCGGGTGAGCATCACACCGGCCTGCCGCCAGTCCTTCAGTCCATGGTCAGACCCCTCGTTCCTTCGGGCCGGAGTGCCCCTGGAACAGGTGTCCAGGCACGCTGTGGTTTTCACGGATGCCTCTGCCATGGGCTGGGGAGCCACGTACAACGGGCATGCAGTGTCAGGGGTTTGGACGGGCCCGCACCTGCATTGGCATATCAATTGCCTCGAGTTGCTAGCAGTGCATCTTGCTCTGAGCCGCCTCAGAGCGCGGTTACGGGGCAAAGATGTACTGGTCCGCACGTACAACACTGCGACCGTTGCGTATATCAACCGACAAGGTGGTCTGCGCTCCCGTCGCATGTCGCAGCTCGCCCGCCATCTCCTCCTCTGGAGTCAGAAGTGTCTGAGGTCGCTTCGGGCCATTCATGTCCCTGGTGTGCGCAACCGTGTGGCCGACGAGCTTTCACGAGCTGCGCTCCCAGGCGAATGGCGACTCCACCCCCAGGTGGTTCAGCTGATTTGGAGACAGTTCGGGGTGGCACAGGTCGACCTGTTTGCCTCCCCAGAAACGTCCCACTGCCAGTGGTTCTATTCGCTGACCGAGGGTACACTCGGCACGGATGCCCTGGCTCACAGCTGGCCCCAGGGGCTGCGCAAATATGCGTTTCCCCCAGTGAGCCTACTTGCACAGACTCTGTGCAAGGTCAGGGAGGACGAGGAGCAGGTCCTGCTGGTGGCGCCGTACTGGCCCAACCGGACCTGGTTTCCAGAACTTATGCTCCTCGCGACAGCCCCTCCTTGGCCGATTCCTCTGAGGAAGGACCTTCTGACTCAGAGACGGGGCACCCTTTGGCACCCGCGTCCAGACCTGTGGAGGCTTCATGTCTGGCCCCTGGACGGGACGCGGAGGTTCTAGGTGACTTACCCCAAGAGGTAGTTAACACCATCACTTCGGCACGAGCACCGTCTACAAGACAGGCTTACGCCTTGAAGTGGAACCTGTTCGTCGAGTGGTGTTCTTCTCGCCGAGAAGACCCCCGAAGATGTTCGATCGCGTCTGTGCTTTCCTTCCTGCAACAGGGGTTGGAGCGTAGGCTGTCGCCCTCCACCCTCAAGGTTTATGTTGCTGCAATATCCGCCTATCACGACCATGTAGAAGGTAAGACGGTTGGGAAGCACGACCTGGTCGTCAGGTTCCTTAGGGGGGCGAGACGGTTAAATCCTCCTCGCCCCCCCTCCATACCCTCTTGGGATCTTGCTCTGGTGCTCCGAGCACTTCAGAATGCCCCATTTGAGCCTTTGCAGTCAGCAGAGCTAAAGATTCTGTCAATGAAGACTTTGCTGTTGGCTGCATTGGCCTCCATCAAGAGGGTAGGGGACCTGCAGGCATTTTCGGTCGACGAATCGTGCCTAGAGTTCGGGCCGGGTGATACCCACGTGGTGTTGAGACCCCGGCCTGGCTATGTGCCCAAGGTTCCTACCACTCCCTTCAGGGACCAGGTGGTGAACCTGCAAGCGCTGCCCCCGGAGGAGGCAGACCCAGCCCTAGCTTTGCTCTGTCCCGTCCGCGCTCTGCGGGTTTACGTGGATAGAACTCAAAGCTTCAGAACCTCAGATCAGCTCTTTGTCTGTCACGGAGGCCAGCAGAAGGGAAAGGCTGTCTCCAAGCAGAGGATGGCCCACTGGATAGTGGATGCCATCACCTTGGCTTACCAATCACAAGGTGTGCCCTGTCCGCTCAGGGTGCGAGCACACTCTACTAGAAGTGTTGCATCCTCCTGGGCGCTGGCACGTGGCGCCTCGCTGTCAGACATCTGTAGAGCTGCGGGCTGGGCGACACCCAACACGTTCGCTAGATTCTATAGCCTATGTGTAGAGCCGGTCTCCTCCTGTGTTCTCACCTCAAACGGGTAGAAGCACTGAGAGGCCCCGGCTCTTGTCGGCTTGCTGCGCTACGGCGCTTATATTCTCCAGAAGCAAACTCTGTGAGTCCTCCACCGCCCTCGGTGCCGGACGTGGCGGAACGTCTGGCATCAGGACCCTTGCCGCTGAATCCTTGAGAACCGGTATTGGGCTTGGGCCATATGAGTGACCCTGCGGGGATCCCATATTTTCTTCCACGGTCGCTCCTACGGGAAGCCCGTGTCTTTCCCTTGGGAGAGCCTTCCCTGCAGTGGGACTGAGCCCCCTTCTCCTGGCGGGCTACGGCTCAGCATTGTACTCCACATAACTCCTTCGGGGTACGATGTGGGCTCCGCAGCGTTCCCTTCTCTAGGGCACGCTTTCCCAGTGTTATCCAATAATCACTGAGCGGGTCATGCGGAACAGCGGTGATGGACTTCCCGGTGTGAGCCCCGTCTCATCAGGTAAGAGAGCTCAGGTGGCTCACACAGGGCACTGGATGGGGGCAGAAGCCATGGCGCTTTGGTAGGGATTCCTATTCGTCGGTACTCCGACGTGGCATCGAGAGTGACCGACTGAATGGGAACGTCTCGGTTACGTATGTAACCCTCGTTCCCTGAAGGAGGGAACGGAGACGCCACGTCCCGTCGCCATGTCCTCTGTACCCTGCTGGGGTGCCTGTCTACCTACCCGGCTCCTCAGCAAAAGGCTGATTTGATGCAATCACCTGTGTCTCATTTATACCCGCACGGCGTGGCATGAGCACCTGGTGCAATCATTGCATGCCAATGTGCATTGGCTCGTTTAGTTACACTCGAAGTAGATTGGCTCTCGCGAGCGAGATTCCTATTCGTCGGTACTCCGACGAGCCTCCACAAGCTACCGTTCAAGATGCTCACGCAGAAACGCATTTTCGAATGCATCCGTCCCCAAGATTGGTTTGCAGCGATCGACCTGAAGGACGCGTACTTTCATGTCTCGATTCTTCCTCGACACAGGCCGTTTCTGCGCTTTGCGTTCGAGGGTCGAGCATATCAGTACAGAGTCCTGCCCTTCGGGCTGTCCCTGTCCCCCCGTGTCTTCACGAAAGTCACGGAGGGGGCCCTTGTGCCCATGAGAGAACAGGGCGTTCGCATCCTCAACTATCTCGACGACTGGCTCATTCTAGCACAGTCCAAGGATCAGTTGTGCGAACACAGGGACCTGGTGCTCAGACACCTCAGCCAGTTGGGTCTTCGGGTCAACTGGGAAAAGAGCAAACTCGCCCCTGTGCAGAGGATCTCTTTTCTCGGTATGGAGTTGGATTCGGTCAAACAGACAGCGCGCCTCACGGAGGAGCGTGTCCAGTCGATGCTGAGCTGCCTGAACACGTTTCAAGGCAGGATGGCGGTTCCACTGAAACAGTTTCAGAGGCTCCTGGGGCATATGGCGGCCGCTGCGGCAGTAACACCGCTCGGCCTGCTTCATATGAGACCGCTTCAGCATTGGCTACACGGCCGAGTCCCGAGATGGGCGTGGCAACGCGGCACTCACCGGGTGAGCATCACACCGGCCTGCCGCCAGTCCTTCAGTCCATGGTCAGACCCCTCGTTCCTTCGGGCCGGAGTGCCCCTGGAACAGGTGTCCAGGCACGCTGTGGTTTTCACGGATGCCTCTGCCATGGGCTGGGGAGCCACGTACAACGGGCATGCAGTGTCAGGGGTTTGGACGGGCCCGCACCTGCATTGGCATATCAATTGCCTCGAGTTGCTAGCAGTGCATCTTGCTCTGAGCCGCCTCAGAGCGCGGTTACGGGGCAAAGATGTACTGGTCCGCACGTACAACACTGCGACCGTTGCGTATATCAACCGACAAGGTGGTCTGCGCTCCCGTCGCATGTCGCAGCTCGCCCGCCATCTCCTCCTCTGGAGTCAGAAGTGTCTGAGGTCGCTTCGGGCCATTCATGTCCCTGGTGTGCGCAACCGTGTGGCCGACGAGCTTTCACGAGCTGCGCTCCCAGGCGAATGGCGACTCCACCCCCAGGTGGTTCAGCTGATTTGGAGACAGTTCGGGGTGGCACAGGTCGACCTGTTTGCCTCCCCAGAAACGTCCCACTGCCAGTGGTTCTATTCGCTGACCGAGGGTACACTCGGCAGATCAGCTCTTTGTCTGTCACGGAGGCCAGCAGAAGGGAAAGGCTGTCTCCAAGCAGAGGATGGCCCACTGGATAGTGGATGCCATCACCTTGGCTTACCAATCACAAGGTGTGCCCTGTCCGCTCAGGGTGCGAGCACACTCTACTAGAAGTGTTGCATCCTCCTGGGCGCTGGCACGTGGCGCCTCGCTGTCAGACATCTGTAGAGCTGCGGGCTGGGCGACACCCAACACGTTCGCTAGATTCTATAGCCTATGTGTAGAGCCGGTCTCCTCCTGTGTTCTCACCTCAAACGGGTAGAAGCACTGAGAGGCCCCGGCTCTTGTCGGCTTGCTGCGCTACGGCGCTTATATTCTCCAGAAGCAAACTCTGTGAGTCCTCCACCGCCCTCGGTGCCGGACGTGGCGGAACGTCTGGCATCAGGACCCTTGCCGCTGAATCCTTGAGAACCGGTATTGGGCTTGGGCCATATGAGTGACCCTGCGGGGATCCCATATTTTCTTCCACGGTCGCTCCTACGGGAAGCCCGTGTCTTTCCCTTGGGAGAGCCTTCCCTGCAGTGGGACTGAGCCCCCTTCTCCTGGCGGGCTACGGCTCAGCATTGTACTCCACATAACTCCTTCGGGGTACGATGTGGGCTCCGCAGCGTTCCCTTCTCTAGGGCACGCTTTCCCAGTGTTATCCAATAATCACTGAGCGGGTCATGCGGAACAGCGGTGATGGACTTCCCGGTGTGAGCCCCGTCTCATCAGGTAAGAGAGCTCAGGTGGCTCACACAGGGCACTGGATGGGGGCAGAAGCCATGGCGCTTTGGTAGGGATTCCTATTCGTCGGTACTCCGACGTGGCATCGAGAGTGACCGACTGAATGGGAACGTCTCGGTTACGTATGTAACCCTCGTTCCCTGAAGGAGGGAACGGAGACGCCACGTCCCGTCGCCATGTCCTCTGTACCCTGCTGGGGTGCCTGTCTACCTACCCGGCTCCTCAGCAAAAGGCTGATTTGATGCAATCACCTGTGTCTCATTTATACCCGCACGGCGTGGCATGAGCACCTGGTGCAATCATTGCATGCCAATGTGCATTGGCTCGTTTAGTTACACTCGAAGTAGATTGGCTCTCGCGAGCGAGATTCCTATTCGTCGGTACTCCGACGTGGCGTCTCCGTTCCCTCCTTCAGGGAACGAGGGTTACATACGTAACCGAGACGTTAGAATTTTTGTCAATAATGACTTCATGTAATAATTGAATCATTTTTCACTTTTATGTAATAGTATACACTGTCGTAAATTTAAATTTTTGTCAATAATGACTTTATGTAATAATTAAATATTTTCCACTTTTATGTAATAGTATACACTGTCGTAATTTTGAATTTTTGTCCATTTTGACTTCATGTAATAATTTAATAATTTCCATTTTTATGTAATAGTATACACTGTCGTAGTTTTGATTTTTTTTTTTGTCCATTTTGACTTTATGTAATAATTTAATAATTTCCACTTTTATGTAATAGTATACACTGTCGTAATTTTTTTTTTGTCCATTTTGACTTTATGTAATAATTTAATAATTTCCACTTTTATGTAATAGTATACACTGTCGTAAATTTGAATTTTGGTCAATATTGACTTTATATAATAATTGAATCATTTCCACTTTTATGTAATAGTATACACTGTCGTAAATTTGAATTTTTGTCCATTTTGACTTTATGTAATAATTGAATCATTTCCACTTTTATGTAATAGTATACACTGTCGTAATTTTGAATTTTTGTCCAGTTTGACTTTATGTAATAATTAAATATTTTCCACTTTTATGTAATAGTATACACTGTCGTAAAATTGAATATTTGTCCATTTTGACTGTATGTAATAATTGAATCATTTTTCACTTTTATGTAATAGTATTCACTGTCGTAAATTTTAATTTTTGTCAATAATGACTTTATGTAATAATTAAATATTTTCCACTTTTATGTAATAGTATACACTGTCGTCATTTTGAATTTTTGTCCATTTTGACTTTATGTAATAATTGAATCATTTCCACTTTTATGTAATAGTATACACTGTCGTAATTTTGAAATTTTGTCCATTTTGACTTTATGTAATAATTTGAATAATTTCCACTTTTATGTAATAGTATACGCTAACATAAGTTAGAATTTTTGTCAATAATGACTTCATGTAATAATTGAATCATTTTTCACTTTTATGTAATAGTATACACTGTCGTAAATTTAAATTTTTGTCAATAATGACTTTATGTAATAATTAAATATTTTCCACTTTTATGTAATAGTATACACTGTCGTAATTTTGAATTTTTGTCCATTTTGACTTCATGTAATAATTTAATAATTTCCACTTTTATGTAATAGTATACACTGTCGTAGTTTTGATTTTTTTTTTCCATTTTGACTTTATGTAATAATTTAATAATTTCCACTTTTATGTAATAGTATACACTGTCGTAAATTTGAATTTTGGTCAATATTGACTTTATATAATAATTGAATCATTTCCACTTTTATGTAATAGTATACACTGTCGTAAATTTGAATTTTGGTCAATAATGACTTTATGTAATAATTGAATCATTTCCACTTTTATGTAATAGTATACACTGTCGTAATTTTGATTTTTTTTTTTTTGTCCATTTTGACTTTATGTAATAATTTAATAATTTCCACTTTTATGTAATAGTATACACTGTCGTAAATTAGAATTTTGGTCAATATTGACTTTATATAATAATTGAATCATTTCCACTTTTATGTAATAGTATACACTGTCGTAAATTAGAATTTTGGCAAATAATGACTTTATATAATAATTTAATAATTTCCATTTTTATGTAATAGTATACACTGTCGTAATTTTGATTTTTTTTTTATCCATTTTGACTTTATGTAATAATTGAATAATTTCCACTTTTATGTAATAGTATACACTGTCGTAAATTAGAATTTTGGTCAATAATGACTTCATATAATAATTGAATAATTTCCACTTTTATGTAATAGTATACACTGTCGTAAATTTGAATTTTGGTCAATAATGACTTTATATAATAATTGAATAATTTCCATTTTTATGTAATAGTATACACTGTCGTAATTTTGATTTTTTATTTTTTATCCATTTTGACTTTATGTAATAATTGAATAATTTCCACTTTTATGTAATAGTATACACTGTCGTAAATTTGAATTTTGGTCAATAATGACTTTATATAATAATTGAATAATTTCCACTTTTATGTAATAGTATACACTGTCGTAAATTTGAATTTTGGTCAATAATGACTTTATATAATAATTGAATAATTTCCACTTTTATGTAATAGTATACACTGGCGATAATTTTTTTTCGTCCATTTTGACTTTATGTAATAATTTAATAATTTCCACTTTTATGTAATAGTATACACTGTCGTATTTTTGATTTTTTTTTTCCATTTTGACTTTATGTAATAATTTAATAATTTCCACTTTTATGTAATAGTATACACTGTCGTAAATTAAAATTTTTGTCAATAATGACTTTATGTAATAATTAAATATTTTCCACTTTTATGTAATAGTATACACTGTCGTAATTTTGAATTTTTGTCCATTTTGACTTCATGTAATAATTTAATAATTTCCACTTTTATGTAATAGTATACACTGTCGTAGTTTTGATTTTTTTTTTTTTTCCATTTTGACTTTATGTAATAATTTAATAATTTCCACTTTTATGTAATAGTATACACTGTCGTAAATTTGAATTTTGGTCAATATTGACTTTATATAATAATTGAATAATTTCCACTTTTATGTAATAGTATACACTGTCGTAAATTTGAATTTTGGTCAATAATGACTTTATATAATAATTGAATAATTTCCACTTTTATGTAATAGTATACACTGTCGTAATTTTTTTTTTGTCCATTTTGACTTTATATAATAATTTAATAATTTCCACTTTTATGTAATAGTATACACTGTCGTAAATTTGAATTTTGGTCAATATTGACTTTATATAATAATTGAATCATTTCCACTTTTATGTAATAGTATACACTGTCGTAATTTTGAATTTTTGTCCATTTTGACTTTATGTAATAATTGAATCATTTCCACTTTTATGTAATAGTATACACTGTCGTAATTTTGAATTTTTGTCCATTTTGACTTTATGTAATAATTAAATATTTTCCACTTTTATGTAATAGTATACACTGTCGTGAAATTGAATTTTTGTCCATTTTGACTGTATGTAATAATTGAATCATTTTTCACTTTTATGTAATAGTATACACTGTCGTAAATTTTAATTTTTGTCAATAATGACTTTATGTAATAATTAAATATTTTCCACTTTTATGTAATAGTATACACTGTCGTAATTTGGAATTTTTGTCCATTTTGACTTCATGTAATAATTTAATAATTTCCACTTTTATGTAATAGTATACACTGTCGTAATTTTGATTTTTTTTTTTTTGTCCATTTTGACTTTATGTAATAATTTAATAATTTCCACTTTTATGTAATAGTATACACTGTTTTAAATTTGAATTTTGGTCAATATTGACTTTATATAATAATTGAATCATTTCCACTTTTATGTAATAGTATACACTGTCGTAAATTAGAATTTTGGTCAATAATGACTTTATGTAATAATTGAATCATTTCCACTTTTATGTAATAGTATACACTGTCGTAAATTTGAATTTTGGTCAATATTGACTTTATGTAATAATTGAATAATTTACACTTTTATGTAATAGTATACACTGTCGTAAATTTGAATTTTGGTCAATATTGACTTTATGTAATAATTGAATCATTTCCACTTTTATGTAATAGTATACACTGTCGTAAATGTGAATTTTGGTCAATATTGACTTTATGTAATAATTGAATAATTTCCACTTTTATGTAATAGTATACACTGTCGTAAATTTGAATTTTGGTCAATAATGACTTTATATAATAATTGAATCATTTCCACTTTTATGTAATAGTATACACTGTCGTAATTTTGATTTTTTTTTGTCCATTTTGACTTTATGTAATAATTGAATCATTTCCACTTTTATGTAATAGTATACACTGTCGTAAATTAGAATTTATGTCAATAATGACTTTATGTAATAATTAAATATTTTCCACTTTTATGTAATAGTATACACTGTCGTAAATTTAAATTTTTGTCAATAATGACTTTATGTAATAATTAAATATTTTCCACTTTTATGTAATAGTATACACTGTCGTAATTTGGAATTTTTGTCCATTTTGACTTCATGTAATAATTTAATAATTTCCACTTTTATGTAATAGTATACACTGTCGTAATTTAGATTTTTTTTTTTTTGTCCATTTTGACTTTATGTAATAATTTAATAATTTCCACTTTTATGTAATAGTATACACTGTCGTAAATTAGAATTTTGGTCAATATTGACTTTATATAATAATTGAATCATTTCCACTTTTATGTAATAGTATACACTGTCGTAAATTAGAATTTTGGCAAATAATGACTTTATATAATAATTGAATAATTTCCATTTTTATGTAATAGTATACACTGTCGTAATTTTGATTTTTTTTTTATCCATTTTGACTTTATGTAATAATTGAATAATTTCCACTTTTATGTAATAGTATACACTGTCGTAGTTTTGATTTTTTTTTTTCCATTTTGACTTTATGTAATAATTAAATAATTTCCACTTTTATGTAATAGTATACACTGTCGTAAATTTAAATTTTTGTCAATAACGACTTTATGTAATAATTAAATATTTTCCACTTTTATGTAATAGTATA
The DNA here is from genome assembly GCA_023566225.1 of Romanogobio albipinnatus. Lineage (NCBI taxonomy): Eukaryota > Metazoa > Chordata > Actinopteri > Cypriniformes > Gobionidae > Romanogobio > Romanogobio albipinnatus. Next base: position 3,707,034 of record CM042246.1, on the reverse strand, counting down.
CACTGTCGTAAATTGGAATTTTTGTCCATTTTGACTTCATGTAATAATTTAATAATTTCCACTTTTATGTAATAGTATACACTGTCGTAATTTTGATTTTTTTTTTTTGTCCATTTTGACTTTATGTAATAATTTAATAATTTCCACTTTTATGTAATAGTATACACTGTCGTAAATTAGAATTTTGGTCAATATTGACTTTATATAATAATTGAATCATTTCCACTTTTATGTAATAGTATACACTGTCGTAAATTAGAATTTTGGCAAATAATGACTTTATATAATAATTGAATAATTTCCATTTTTATGTAATAGTATACACTGTCGTAATTTTGATTTTTTTTTTATCCATTTTGACTTTATGTAATAATTGAATAATTTCCACTTTTATGTAATAGTATACACTGTCGTAGTTTTGATTTTTTTTTTGTCCATTTTGACTTTATGTAATAATTTAATAATTTCCACTTTTATGTAATAGTATACACTGTCGTAAATTAGAATTTTGGTCAATATTGACTTTATATAATAATTGAATCATTTCCACTTTTATGTAATAGTATACACTGTCGTAAATTAGAATTTTGGCAAATAATGACTTTATATAATAATTGAATAATTTCCATTTTTATGTAATAGTATACACTGTCGTAATTTTGAATTTTTTTTAATCCATTTTGACTTTATGTAATAATTGAATAATTTCCACTTTTATGTAATAGTATACACTGTCGTAAATTAGAATTTTGGTCAATAATGACTTCATATAATAATTGAATAATTTCCACTTTTATGTAATAGTATACACTGTCGTAAATTTGAATTTTGGTCAATAATGACTTTATATAATAATTGAATAATTTCCATTTTTATGTAATAGTATACACTGTCGTAATTTTTATTTTTTATTTTTTATCCATTTTGACTTTATGTAATAATTGAATAATTTCCACTTTTATGTAATAGTATACACTGTCGTAAATTTGAATTTTGGTCAATAATGACTTTATATAATAATTGAATAATTTCCACTTTTATGTAATAGTATACACTGTCGTAAATTTGAATTTTGGTCAATAATGACTTTATATAATAATTGAATAATTTCCACTTTTATGTAATAGTATACACTGTCGTAGTTTTGATTTTTTTTTTTTCCATTTTGACTTTATGTAATAATTTAATAATTTCCACTTTTATGTAATAGTATACACTGTCGTAAATTAAAATTTTTGTCAATAATGACTTTATGTAATAATTAAATATTTTCCACTTTTATGTAATAGTATACACTGTCGTAATTTTGAATTTTTGTCCATTTTGACTTCATGTAATAATTTAATAATTTCCACTTTTATGTAATAGTATACACTGTCGTAGTTTTGATTTTTTTTTTTTTTTTCATTTTGACTTTATGTAATAATTTAATAATTTCCACTTTTATGTAATAGTATACACTGTCGTAAATTTGAATTTTGGTCAATATTGACTTTATATAATAATTGAATAATTTCCACTTTTATGTAATAGTATACACTGTCGTAAATTTGAATTTTGGTCAATAATGACTTTATATAATAATTGAACAATTTCCACTTTTATGTAATAGTATACACTGTCGTAATTTTTTTTTTGTCCATTTTGACTTTATATAATAATTTAATAATTTCCACTTTTATGTAATAGTATACACTGTCGTAAATTTGAATTTTGGTCAATATTGACTTTATATAATAATTGAATCATTTCCACTTTTATGTAATAGTATACACTGTCGTAATTTTGAATTTTTGTCCATTTTGACTTTATGTAATAATTGAATCATTTCCACTTTTATGTAATAGTATACACTGTCGTAATTTTGAATTTTTGTCCATTTTGACTTTATGTAATAATTAAATATTTTCCACTTTTATGTAATAGTATACACTGTCGTGAAATTGAATTTTTGTCCATTTTGACTGTATGTAATAATTGAATCATTTTTCACTTTTATGTAATAGTATACACTGTCGTAAATTTTAATTTTTGTCAATAATGACTTTATGTAATAATTAAATATTTTCCACTTTTATGTAATAGTATACACTGTCGTAATTTGGAATTTTTGTCCATTTTGACTTCATGTAATAATTTAATAATTTCCACTTTTATGTAATAGTATACACTGTCGTAATTTTGATTTTTTTTTTGTCCATTTTGACTTTATGTAATAATTTAATAATTTCCACTTTTATGTAATAGTATACACTGTTTTAAATTTGAATTTTGGTCAATATTGACTTTATATAATAATTGAATCATTTCCACTTTTATGTAATAGTATACACTGTCGTAAATTAGAATTTTGGTCAATAATGACTTTATATAATAATTGAATAATTTCCATTTTTATGTAATAGTATAAACTGTCGTAATTTTGATTTTTTTTTTATCCATTTTGACTTTATGTAATAATTGAATAATTTCCACTTTTATGTAATAGTATACACTGTCGTAAATTAGAATTTTGGTCAATAATGACTTCATATAATAATTGAATAATTTCCACTTTTATGTAATAGTATACACTGTCGTAAATGTGAATTTTGGTCAATAATGACTTTATATAATATTTGAATAATTTCCACTTTTATGTAATAGTATACACTGTCGTAATTTTTTTTTTTTTGTCCATTTTGACTTTATGTAATAATTTAATAATTTCCACTTTTATGTAATAGTATACACTGTCGTAAATTTGAATTTTGGTCAATATTGACTTTATGTAATAACTGAATCATTTCCACTTTTATGTAATAGTATACACTGTCGTAAATTTGAATTTTGGTCAATATTGACTTTATGTAATAACTGAATCATTTCCACTTTTATGTAATAGTATACACTGTCGTAAATTTGAATTTTGGTCAATATTGACTTTATGTAATAATTTAATAATTTACACTTTTATGTAATAGTATACACTGTCGTAAATTTGAATTTTGGTCAATTTTGACTTTATGTAAAAATTTAATAATTTCCACTTTTATGTAATAGTATACACTGTCGTAAATTTGAATTTTGGTCAATATTGACTTTATGTAATAATTTAATCATTTCCACTTTTATGTAATAGTATACACTGTCGTAAATGTGAATTTTGGTCAATATTGACTTTATGTAATAATTGAATAATTTCCACTTTTATGTAATAGTATACACTGTCGTAAATTTGAATTTTGGTCAATAATGACTTTATATAATAATTGAATAATTTCCACTTTTATGTAATAGTATACACTGTCGTAATTTAGATTTTTTTTTGTCCATTTTGACTTTATGTAATAATTGAATCATTTCCACTTTTATGTAATAGTATACACTGTCGTAAATTAGAATTTTTGTCAATAATGACTTTATGTAATAATTAAATATTTTCCACTTTTATGTAATAGTATACACTGTCGTAAATTTTAATTTTTGTCAATAATGACTTTATGTAATAATTATATATTTTCCACTTTTATGTAATAGTATACACTGTCGTAATTTGGAATTTTTGTCCATTTTGACTTCATGTAATAATTTAAAAATTTCCACTTTTATGTAATAGTATACACTGTCGTAATTTTGATTTTATTTTTTTTGTCCATTTTGACTTTATGTAATAATTTAATAATTTCCACTTTTATGTAATAGTATACACTGTCGTAAATTTGAATTTTGGTCAATATTGACTTTATATAATAATTGAATCATTTCCACCTTTATGTAATAGTATACACTGTCGTAAATTAGAATTTTGGTCAATAATGACTTTATATAATAATTGAATAATTTCCATTTTTATGTAATAGTATACACTGTCGTAATTTTGATTTTTTTTTTAATCCATTTTGACTTTATGTAATAATTTAATAATTTCCACTTTTATGTAATAGTATACACTGTCGTAAATTAAAATTTTTGTCAATAATGACTTTATGTAATAATTGAATCATTTCCACTTTTATGTAATAGTATACACTGTCGTAATTTTGAATTTTTGTCCATTTTGACTTTATGTAATAATTGAATCATTTCCACTTTTATGTAATAGTATACACTGTCGTAATTTTGAATTTTTGTCCATTTTGACTTTATGTAATAATTAAATATTTTCCACTTTTATGTAATAGTATACACTGTCGTGAAATTGAATTTTTGTCCATTTTGACTGTATGTAATAATTGAATCATTTTTCACTTTTATGTAATAGTATACACTGTCGTAAATTTTAATTTTTGTCAATAATGACTTTATGTAATAATTAAATATTTTCCACTTTTATGTAATAGTATACACTGTCGTAATTTGGAATTTTTGTCCATTTTGACTTCATGTAATAATTTAATAATTTCCACTTTTATGTAATAGTATACACTGTCGTAATTTTGATTTTTTTTTGTCCATTTTGACTTTATGTAATAATTTAATAATTTCCACTTTTATGTAATAGTATACACTGTTTTAAATTTGAATTTTGGTCAATATTGACTTTATATAATAATTGAATCATTTCCACTTTTATGTAATAGTATACACTGTCGTAAATTAGAATTTTGGTCAATAATGACTTTATATAATAATTGAATAATTTCCATTTTTATGTAATAGTATAAACTGTCGTAATTTTGATTTTTTTTTAATCCATTTTGACTTTATGTAATAATTGAATAATTTCCACTTTTATGTAATAGTATACACTGTCGTAAATTAGAATTTTGGTCAATAATGACTTCATATAATAATTGAATAATTTCCACTTTTATGTAATAGTATACACTGTCGTAAATGTGAATTTTGGTCAATAATGACTTTATATAATATTTGAATAATTTCCACTTTTATGTAATAGTATACACTGTCGTAATTTTTTTTTTTTTGTCCATTTTGACTTTATGTAATAATTTAATAATTTCCACTTTTATGTAATAGTATACACTGTCGTAAATTTGAATTTTGGTCAATATTGACTTTATGTAATAACTGAATAATTTCCACTTTTATGTAATAGTATACACTGTCGTAAATTTGAATTTTGGTCAATATTGACTTTATGTAATAACTGAATCATTTCCACTTTTATGTAATAGTATACACTGTCGTAAATTTGAATTTTGGTCAATATTGACTTTATGTAATAATTTAATAATTTACACTTTTATGTAATAGTATACACTGTCGTAAATTTGAATTTTGGTCAATTTTGACTTTATGTAAAAATTTAATAATTTCCACTTTTATGTAATAGTATACACTGTCGTAAATTTGAATTTTGGTCAATATTGACTTTATGTAATAATTTAATCATTTCCACTTTTATGTAATAGTATACACTGTCGTAAATGTGAATTTTGGTCAATATTGACTTTATGTAATAATTGAATAATTTCCACTTTTATGTAATAGTATACACTGTCGTAAATTAGAATTTTGGTCAATAATGACTTTATATAATAATTGAATAATTTCCATTTTTATGTAATAGTATAAACTGTCGTAATTTTGATTTTTTTTTTATCCATTTTGACTTTATGTAATAATTGAATAATTTCCACTTTTATGTAATAGTATACACTGTCGTAAATTAGAATTTTGGTCAATAATGACTTCATATAATAATTGAATAATTTCCACTTTTATGTAATAGTATACACTGTCGTAAATGTGAATTTTGGTCAATAATGACTTTATATAATATTTGAATAATTTCCACTTTTATGTAATAGTATACACTGTCGTAATTTTTTTTTTTTTTGTCCATTTTGACTTTATGTAATAATTTAATAATTTCCACTTTTATGTAATAGTATACACTGTCGTAAATTTGAATTTTGGTCAATATTGACTTTATGTAATAACTGAATCATTTCCACTTTTATGTAATAGTATACACTGTCGTAAATTTGAATTTTGGTCAATATTGACTTTATGTAATAACTGAATCATTTCCACTTTTATGTAATAGTATACACTGTCGTAAATTTGAATTTTGGTCAATATTGACTTTATGTAATAATTTAATAATTTACACTTTTATGTAATAGTATACACTGTCGTAAATTTGAATTTTGGTCAATTTTGACTTTATGTAAAAATTTAATAATTTCCACTTTTATGTAATAGTATACACTGTCGTAAATTTGAATTTTGGTCAATATTGACTTTATGTAATAATTTAATCATTTCCACTTTTATGTAATAGTATACACTGTCGTAAATGTGAATTTTGGTCAATATTGACTTTATGTAATAATTGAATAATTTCCACTTTTATGTAATAGTATACACTGTCGTAAATTTGAATTTTGGTCAATAATGACTTTATATAATAATTGAATAATTTCCACTTTTATGTAATAGTATACACTGTCGTAATTTAGATTTTTTTTTGTCCATTTTGACTTTATGTAATAATTGAATCATTTCCACTTTTATGTAATAGTATACACTGTCGTAAATTAGAATTTTTGTCAATAATGACTTTATGTAATAATTAAATATTTTCCACTTTTATGTAATAGTATACACTGTCGTAAATTTTAATTTTTGTCAATAATGACTTTATGTAATAATTATATATTTTCCACTTTTATGTAATAGTATACACTGTCGTAATTTGGAATTTTTGTCCATTTTGACTTCATGTAATAATTTAAAAATTTCCACTTTTATGTAATAGTATACACTGTCGTAATTTTGATTTTATTTTTTTTGTCCATTTTGACTTTATGTAATAATTTAATAATTTCCACTTTTATGTAATAGTATACACTGTCGTAAATTTGAATTTTGGTCAATATTGACTTTATATAATAATTGAATCATTTCCACCTTTATGTAATAGTATACACTGTCGTAAATTAGAATTTTGGTCAATAATGACTTTATATAATAATTGAATAATTTCCATTTTTATGTAATAGTATACACTGTCGTAATTTTGATTTTTTTTTTTAATCCATTTTGACTTTATGTAATAATTTAATAATTTCCACTTTTATGTAATAGTATACACTGTCGTAAATTAAAATTTTTGTCAATAATGACTTTATGTAATAATTAAATATTTTCCACTTTTATGTAATAGTATACACTGTCGTAATTTTGAATTTTTGTCCATTTTGACTTCATGTAATAATTTAATAATTTCCACTTTTATGTAATAGTATACACTGTCGTAAATTTGAATTTTGGTCAATATTGACTTTATATAATAATTGAATAATTTCCACTTTTATGTAATAGTATACACTGTCGTAAATTTGAATTTTGGTCAATAATGACTTTATATAATAATTGAACAATTTCCACTTTTATGTAATAGTATACACTGTCGTAATTTTTTTTTTGTCCATTTTGACTTTATATAATAATTTAATAATTTCCACTTTTATGTAATAGTATACACTGTCGTAAATTTGAATTTTGGTCAATATTGACTTTATATAATAATTGAATCATTTCCACTTTTATGTAATAGTATACACTGTCGTAATTTTGAATTTTTGTCCATTTTGACTTTATGTAATAATTGAATCATTTCCACTTTTATGTAATAGTATACACTGTCGTAATTTTGAATTTTTGTCCATTTTGACTTTATGTAATAATTAAATATTTTCCACTTTTATGTAATAGTATACACTGTCGTGAAATTGAATTTTTGTCCATTTTGACTGTATGTAATAATTGAATCATTTTTCACTTTTATGTAATAGTATACACTGTCGTAAATTTTAATTTTTGTCAATAATGACTTTATGTAATAATTAAATATTTTCCACTTTTATGTAATAGTATACACTGTCGTAATTTGGAATTTTTGTCCATTTTGACTTCATGTAATAATTTAATAATTTCCACTTTTATGTAATAGTATACACTGTCGTAATTTTGATTTTTTTTTTGTCCATTTTGACTTTATGTAATAATTTAATAATTTCCACTTTTATGTAATAGTATACACTGTTTTAAATTTGAATTTTGGTCAATATTGACTTTATATAATAATTGAATCATTTCCACTTTTATGTAATAGTATACACTGTCGTAAATTAGAATTTTGGTCAATAATGACTTTATATAATAATTGAATAATTTCCATTTTTATGTAATAGTATAAACTGTCGTAATTTTGATTTTTTTTTTATCCATTTTGACTTTATGTAATAATTGAATAATTTCCACTTTTATGTAATAGTATACACTGTCGTAAATTAGAATTTTGGTCAATAATGACTTCATATAATAATTGAATAATTTCCACTTTTATGTAATAGTATACACTGTCGTAATTTTTTTTTTTTTTGTCCATTTTGACTTTATGTAATAATTTAATAATTTCCACTTTTATGTAATAGTATACACTGTCGTAAATTTGAATTTTGGTCAATATTTACTTTATGTAATAACTGAATAATTTCCACTTTTATGTAATAGTATACACTGTCGTAAATTTGAATTTTGGTCAATATTGACTTTATGTAATAACTGAATCATTTCCACTTTTATGTAATAGTATACACTGTCGTAAATTAGAATTTTGGTCAATATTGACTTTATGTAATAATTTAATAATTTACACTTTTATGTAATAGTATACACTGTCGTAAATTTGAATTTTGGTCAATTTTGACTTTATGTAAAAATTTAATAATTTCCACTTTTATGTAATAGTATACACTGTCGTAAATTTGAATTTTGGTCAATATTGACTTTATGTAATAATTTAATCATTTCCACTTTTATGTAATAGTATACACTGTCGTAAATGTGAATTTTGGTCAATATTGACTTTATGTAATAATTGAATAATTTCCACTTTTATGTAATAGTATACACTGTCGTAAATTTGAATTTTGGTCAATAATGACTTTATATAATAATTGAATAATTTCCACTTTTATGTAATAGTATACACTGTCGTAAATGTGAATTTTGGTCAATAATGACTTTATATAATATTTGAATAATTTCCACTTTTATGTAATAGTATACACTGTCGTAATTTTTTTTTTTTGTCCATTTTGACTTTATGTAATAATTTAATAATTTCCACTTTTATGTAATAGTATACACTGTCGTAAATTTGAATTTTGGTCAATATTGACTTTATGTAATAACTGAATAATTTCCACTTTTATGTAATAGTATACACTGTCGTAAATTTGAATTTTGGTCAATATTGACTTTATGTAATAACTGAATCATTTCCACTTTTATGTAATAGTATACACTGTCGTAAATTTGAATTTTGGTCAATATTGACTTTATGTAATAATTTAATAATTTACACTTTTATGTAATAGTATACACTGTCGTAAATTTGAATTTTGGTCAATTTTGACTTTATGTAAAAATTTAATAATTTCCACTTTTATGTAATAGTATACACTGTCGTAAATTTGAATTTTGGTCAATATTGACTTTATGTAATAATTTAATCATTTCCACTTTTATGTAATAGTATACACTGTCGTAAATGTGAATTTTGGTCAATATTGACTTTATGTAATAATTGAATAATTTCCACTTTTATGTAATAGTATACACTGTCGTAAATTTGAATTTTGGTCAATAATGACTTTATATAATAATTGAATAATTTCCACTTTTATGTAATAGTATACACTGTCGTAATTTAGATTTTTTTTTGTCCATTTTGACTTTATGTAATAATTGAATCATTTCCACTTTTATGTAATAGTATACACTGTCGTAAATTAGAATTTTTGTCAATAATGACTTTATGTAATAATTAAATATTTTCCACTTTTATGTAATAGTATACACTGTCGTAAATTTTAATTTTTGTCAATAATGACTTTATGTAATAATTATATATTTTCCACTTTTATGTAATAGTATACACTGTCGTAATTTGGAATTTTTGTCCATTTTGACTTCATGTAATAATTTAAAAATTTCCACTTTTATGTAATAGTATACACTGTCGTAATTTTGATTTTATTTTTTTTGTCCATTTTGACTTTATGTAATAATTTAATAATTTCCACTTTTATGTAATAGTATACACTGTCGTAAATTTGAATTTTGGTCAATATTGACTTTATATAATAATTGAATCATTTCCACCTTTATGTAATAGTATACACTGTCGTAAATTAGAATTTTGGTCAATAATGACTTTATATAATAATTGAATAATTTCCATTTTTATGTAATAGTATACACTGTCGTAATTTTGATTTTTTTTTTAATTTATTTTGACTTTATGTAATAATTGAATAATTTCCACTTTTATGTAATAGTATACACTGTCGTAAATTAGAATTTTGGTCAATAATGACTTCATATAATAATTGAATAATTTCCACTTTTATGTAATAGTATACACTGTCGTAAATTTGAATTTTGGTCAATAATGACTTTATATAATAATTGAATAATTTCCATTTTTATGTAATAGTATACACTGTCTTAATTTTTATTTTTTATTTTTTATCCATTTTGACTTTATGTAATAATTGAATAATTTCCACTTTTATGTAATAGTATACACTGTCGTAAATTAGAATTTTGGTCAATATTGACTTTATATAATAATTTAATCATTTCCACTTTTATGTAATAGTATACACTGTCGTAAATTAGAATTTTGGTCAATAATGACTTTATATAATAATTGAATAATTTCCATTTTTATGTAATAGTATACACTGTCGTAATTTTGATTTTTTTTTTTAATCCATTTTGACTTTATGTAATAATTGAATAATTTCCACTTTTATGTAATAGTATACACTGTCGTAATTTTTTTTTTTTGCCCATTTTGACTTTATGTAATAATTTAATAATTTCCATTTTTATGTAATAGTATACACTGTCGTAATTTTTTTTTTTTGTCCATTTTGACTTTATGTAATAATTGAATAATTTCCACTTTTATGTAATAGTATACACTGTCGTAAATTAGAATTTTGGTCAATAATGACTTTATATAATAATTGAATATTTTCCACTTTTATGTCATAGTATACACTGTCGTAAATTAGAATTTTGGTCAATAATGACTTTATATAATAATTGAATATTTTTCACTTTTATGTCATAGTATACACTGTCATAATTTTGAATTTTTGAACATTTTGACTTTATGTAATAATTAAATCATTTCCACTTTTATGTAATAGTATACACTGTCGTAAATTTTAATTATTGTCAATAATGACTTTGTAATAATTAAATATTTTCCACTTTTATGTAATAGTATACACTGTCGTAATTTAGAATTTTTGTCCATTTTGACTTTATGTAATAATTGAATCATTTCCACTTTTATGTAATAGTATACACTGTCGTAATTTTGAATTTTTTTGTCCATTTTGACTTCATTTAATAATTGAATAATTTCCACTTTTATGTAATTGTATACACTGTCGTAATTTAGAATTTTTGTCCATTTTGACTTTATGTAATAATTAAATCATTTCCACTTTTATGTAATAGTATACACTGTCGTAAATTTGAATTTTTGTCAATAATGACTTTATGTAATAATTGAATATTTTCCACTTTTATGTCATAGTATACACTGTCGTAATTTTGAATTTTTGTCCATTTTGACTTCATGTAATAATTGAATAATTTCCAATTTTATGTAATTGTATACACTGTCGTAATTTTGAATTTTTGTCCATTTTGACTTTATGTAATAATTAAATCATTTCCACTTTTATGTAATAGTATACACTGTCATAATTTTGATTTTTTTTGTCCATTTTGACTTTATGTAATAATTGAATAATTTCCACTTTTATGTAATAGTATACACTGTCGTAATTTAGATTTTTTTTTTCCATTTTGACTTTATGTAATAATTCAATCATTTCCACTTTTATGTAATAGTATACACTGTCGTAATTTTGAATTTTGGTCAATATTGACTTTATATAATAATTGAATCATTTCCACTTTTATGTAATAGTATACACCGTCGTAAATTTGAATTTTGGTCAATAATGACTTTATATAATAATTGAATAATTTCCACTTTTATGTAATAGTATACACTGTCGTAAATTTTATTTTTTGTCAATAATGACTTTATGTAATAATTAAATATTTTCCACTTTTATGTAATAGTATACACTGTCGTAATTTTGAATTTTTGTCCATTTTGACTTCATGTAATAATTTAATAATTTCCACTTTTATGTAATAGTATACACTGTCGTAATTTAGATTTTTTTTTTTGTCCATTTTGACTTTATGTAATAATTTAATAATTTCCACTTTTATGTAATAGTATACACTGTCGTAAATTTGAATTTTGGTCAATAATGACTTTATATAATAATTGAATCATTTCCACTTTTATGTAATAGTATACACTGTCGTAAATTTGAATTTTGGTCAATAATGACTTTATATAATAATTGAATAATTTCCATTTTTATGTAATAGTATACACTGTCGTAATTTTGATTTTTTTTATTTTTTTATCCATTTTGACTTTATGTAATAATTGAATAATTGCCACTTTTTTGTAATAGTATACACTGTCGTAAATTTGAATTTCGGTCAATAATGACCTTATATAATAATTTAATAATTTCCACTTTTATGTAATAGTATACACTGTCGTAAATTTGAATTTTGGTCAATAATGACTTTATATAATAATTGAATAATTTCCACTTTTATGTAATAGTATAAACTGTCGTAATTTTGAATTTTTGTCCATTTTGACTTTATGTAATCATTTAATAATTTCCACTTTTATGTAATAGTATACACTGTCGTAATTTTGATTTTTTTTGTCCATTTTGACTTTATGTAATAATTGAATCATTTCAACTTTTATGTAATAGAATACACTGTCGTAAAATTGAATTATAGTCAATAATGACTTTATGTAATAATTGAATATTTTCCACTTTTATGTCATAGTATACACTGTCGTAATTTTGAATTTTTGTCCATTTTGACTTTATGTAATAATTAAATCATTTCCACTTTTATGTAATAGTATACACTGTCGTAAATTTTATTTTTTGTCAATAATGACTTTATGTAATAATTAAATATTTTCCACTTTTATGTAATAGTATACACTGTCGTAATTTTGAATTTTTGTCCATTTTGACTTCATGTAATAATTTAATAATTTCCACTTTTATGTAATAGTATACACTGTCGTAAGTTAGAATTTTGGTCAATAATGACTTTATATAATAATTGAATATTTTCCACTTTTATGTCATAGTATACACTGTCGTAATTTTGAATTTTTGTCCATTTTGACTTCATGTAATAATTTAATAATTTCCACTTTTATGTAATAGTATACACTGTCGTAAGTTAGAATTTTGGTCAATAATGACTTTATATAATAATTGAATAATTTCCACTTTTATGTAATAGTATACACTGTCGTAATTTTGAATTTTTTTCCATTTTGACTTCATGTAATAATTGAATAATTTCCACTTTTATGTAATTGTATACACTGTCGCAATTTAGAATTTTTGTCCATTTTGACTTTATGTAATAATTGAATAATTTCCACTTTTATGTAATAGTATACACTGTCGTAAATTAGAATTTTGGTCAATAATGACTTTATGTAATAATTAAATATTTTCCACCTTTATGTAATAGTATACACTGTCGTAATTTTGAATTTTTGTCCATTTTGACTTTATGTAATAATTGAATAATTTTTCACTTTTATGTAATAGTATACACTGTCGTAAATTTGAATTTTGGTCAATATTGACTTTATATAATAATTGAATCATTTCCACTGTTATGTAATAGTATACACTGACGTAATTTGAATTTTGGTCAATAATGACTTTATATAATAATTGAATAATTTCCACTTTTATGTAATAGTATACACTGTCGTAAGTTTTGAATTTTGGTCAATAATGACTTTATATAATAATTGAATAATTTCCATTTTTATGTAATAGTATACAGTGTCGTAATTTTTTTATTTTTTTTGTCCATTTTGACTTTATGTAATAATTGAATAATTTCCACTTTTATGTAACAGTATACACTGTCGTAAATTAGAATTTTGGTCAATAATGACTTTATATAATAATTGAATAATTTCCACTTTTATGTAATAGTATACACTGTCGTAAATTAGAATTTTGGTCAATAATGACTTTATGTAATAATTTAATATTTTCCACTTTTATGTCATAGTATACACTGCAGTAATTTAGAATTTTTGTCCATTTTGACTTCATGTAATAATTGAATAATTCCCACTTTTATGTAATAGTATACATTTTCGTAATTTTGATTTTTTTTTAATCCATTTTGACTTTATGTAATAATTGAATCATTTCCACTTTTATGTAATAGTATACACTGTCGTAATTTTGAATTTTTGTCCATTTTGACTTTATGTAATAATTGAATCATTTCAACTTTTATGTAATAGAATACACTGTCGTAAATTTGAATTATAGTCAATAATGACTTTATGTAATAATTAAATATTTTCCACTTTTATGTAATAGTATACACAGTCGTAAATTAGAATTTTGGTCAATAATGACTTTATATAATAATTTAATATTTTCCACTTTTATGTCATAGTATACACTGCAGTAATTTAGAATTTTTGTCCATTTTGACTTCATGTAATAATTGAATAATTTCCACTTTTATGTAATAGAATACACTGTCGTAATTTTGAATTTTTGTCCATTTTGACTTTATGTAATAATTAAATATTTTCCACTTTTATGTAATAGTATACACTGTCGTAATTTAGAATTTTTGTCCATTTTGACTTCATGTAATAATTTAATAATTTCCACTTTTATGTAATAGTATACACTGTCGTAAATTTGAATTTTGGTCAATAATGACTTTATATAATAATTGAATAATTTCCACTTTTATGTAATAGTATAAACTGTCGTAATTTGAATTTTTGTCCATTTTGACTTTATGTAATCATTTAATAATTTCCACTTTTATGTAATAGTATACACTGTCGTAATTTTGATTTTTTTGTCCATTTTGACTTTATGTAATAATTGAATCATTTCAACTTTTATGTAATAGAATACACTGTCGTAAATTTGAATTATAGTCAATAATGACTTTATGTAATAATTAAATATTTTCCACTTTTATGTAATAGTATACACTGTCGTAATTTTGAATTTTTGTCCATGTTGACTTTATGTAATAATTGAATAATTTCCACTTTTATGTAATAGTATACACTGTCGTAAATTAGAATTTTGGTCAATAATGACTTTATATAATAATTGAATATTTTCCACTTTTATGTCATAGTATACACTGTCGTAATTTTGAATTTTTGTCCATTTTGACTTCATGTAATAATTGAATAATTTCCACTTTTATGTAATTGTATACACTGTCGTAATTTTGAATTTTTGTCCATTTTGACTTTATGTAATAATTAAATCATTTCCACTTTTATGTAATAGTATACACTGTCGTAATTTTGAATTTTTTTGTCCATTTTGACTTTATGTAATAATTGAATAATTTCCACTTTTATGTAATAGTATACACTGTCGTAATTTTTAATTTTTGTCCATTTTGACTTTATGTAATAATTGAATCATTTCCACTTTTATGTAATAGAATACACTGTCGTAATTTTGAATTTTTGTCCATTTTGACTTTATGTAATAATTGAATCATTTCCACGTTTATGTAATAGTATACACTGTCGTAAATTTGAATTTTTGTCAATAATGACTTTATGTAATAATTAAATATTTTCCACTTTTATGTAATAGTATACACTGTCGTAATTTTGAATTTTTGTCCATTTTGACTTCATGTAATAATTAAATCATTTCCACTTTTATGTAATAGAATACACTGTCGTAATTTGAATTTTTGTCCATTTTGACTTTATGTAATAATTGAATCATTTCCACTTTTATGTAATAGTATACACTGTCGTAAATTTGAATTTTTGTCAATAATGACTTTATATAATAATTGAATAATTTCCACTTTTATGTAATTGTATACACTGTCGTAATTTTGAATTTTGGTCAATAATGACATTATATAATAATTGAATAATTTCCACTTTTATGTAATAGTATACACTGTCGTAATTGTGATTTTTTTTTGTCCATTTTGACTTTATGTAATAATTGAATAATTTCCACTTTTATGTAATAGTATAAACTGTCGTAATTTTGAATTTTTGTCCATTTTGACTTTATGTAATCATTTAATAATTTCCACTTTTATGTAATAGTATACACTGTCGTAATTTTGAATTTTTGTCCATTTTGACTTTATGTAATAATTGAATAATTTCCACTTTTATGTAATAGTATACACTGTCTTAATTTTGAATTTTTGTCCATTTTGACTTTATGTAATAATTAAATCATTTCCACTTTTATGTAATAGAATACACTGTCGTAAATTTGAATTATTGTCAATAATGATTTTATGTAATAATTGAATAATGTCCACTTTTATGTAATAGAATACACTGTCGTAATTTTGAATTTTTGTCCATTTTGACTTTATGTAATAATTGAATCATTTCCACTTTTATGTAATAGTATACACTGTCGTAAATTTGAATTTTTGTCAATAATGACTTTATGTAATAATTAAATATTTTCCACTTTTATGTAATAGTATACACTGTCGTAATTTTGAATTTTTGTCCATTTTGACTTAATGTAATAATTGAATCATTTCCACTTTTATGTAATAGTATACACTGTCGTAAATTAGAATTTTAGTCAATAATGACTTTATTTAATAATTGAATATTTTCCACTTTTATGTCATAGTATACACTGTCGTAATTTTGAATTTTTGAACATTTTGACTTCATTTAATAATTGAATAATTTCCACTTTTATGTAATTGTATACACTGTCGTAATTTTGATTTTATTTTTTTTGTCCATTTTGACTTTATGTAATAATTTAATAATTTCCACTTTTATGTAATAGTATACACTGTCGTAAATTAGAATTTTGGTCAATATTGACTTTATATAATAATTGAATCATTTCCACCTTTATGTAATAGTATACACTGTCGTAAATTAGAATTTTGGTCAATAATGACTTTATATAATAATTGAATAATTTCCATTTTTATGTAATAGTATACACTGTCGTAATTTTGATTTTTTTTTTTTTATCCATTTTGACTTTATGTAATAATTGAATAATTTCCACTTTTATGTAATAGTATACACTGTCGTAAATTTGAATTTTGGTCAATAATGACTTTATATAATAATTGAATAATTTCCACTTTTATGTAATAGTATACACTGTCGTAATTTTTTTTTTTGCCCATTTTGACTTTATGTAATAATTTAATAATTTCCATTTTTATGTAATAGTATACACTGTCGTAATTTTTTTTTTTTGTCCATTTTGACTTTATGTAATAATTGAATAATTTCCACTTTTATGTAATAGTATACACTGTCGTAAATTAGAATTTTGGTCAATAATGACTTTATATAATAATTGAATATTTTCCACTTTTATGTCATAGTATACACTGTCGTAAATTAGAATTTTGGTCAATAATGACTTTATATAATAATTGAATATTTTTCACTTTTATGTCATAGTATACACTGTCATAATTTTGAATTTTTGAACATTTTGACTTTATGTAATAATTAAATCATTTCCACTTTAATGTAATAGTATACACTGTCGTAATTTTTTTTTTTGTCCATTTTGACTTTATGTAATAATTTAATAATTTCCACTTTTATGTAATAGTATACACTGTCGTAAATTTGAATTTTGGTCAATATTGACTTTATATAATAATTGAATCATTTCCACTTTTATGTAATAGTATACACTGTCGTAAATTTGATTTTTGGTCAATAATGACTTTATATAATAATTGAATAATTTCCATTTTTATGTAATAGAATACACTGTCGTAAATTTGAATTTTGGTCAATAATGACTTTATATAATAATTGAATAATTTCCATTTTTATGTAATAGTATACACTGTCGTAATTTTGAATTTTTGAACATTTTGACTTCATGTAATAATTGAATAATTTCCACTTTTATGTAATAGTATACACTGTCGTAATTTTGAATTTTTGTCCATTTTGACTTTATGTAATAATTAAATCATTTCCACTTTTATGTAATAGAATACACTGTCGTAAATTTGAATTATTGTCAATAATGATTTTATGTAATAATTGAATAATGTCCACTTTTATGTAATAGAATACACTGTCGTAATTTTGAATTTTTGTCCATTTTGACTTTATGTAATAATTGAATCATTTCCACTTTTATGTAATAGTATACACTGTCGTAAATTTGAATTTTTGTCAATAATGACTTTATTTAATAATTGAATATTTTCCACTTTTATGTCATAGTATACACTGTCGTAATTTTGAATTTTTGAACATTTTGACTTCATTTAATAATTGAATAATTTCCACTTTTATGTAATTGTATACACTGTCGTAATTTTAATTTTATTTTTTTTGTCCATTTTGACTTTATGTAATAATTTAATAATTTCCACTTTTATGTAATAGTATACACTGTCGTAAATTAGAATTTTGGTCAATATTGACTTTATATAATAATTGAATCATTTCCACCTTTATGTAATAGTATACACTGTCGTAAATTAGAATTTTGGTCAATAATGACTTTATATAATAATTGAATAATTTCCATTTTTATGTAATAGTATACACTGTCGTAATTTTGATTTTTTTTTAATCCATTTTGACTTTATGTAATAATTGAATAATTTCCACTTTTATGTAATAGTATACACTGTCGTAAATTTGAATTTTTGTCCATTTTGACTTTATGTAATAATTAAATCATTTCCACTTTTATGTAATAGAATACACTGTCGTAAATTTGAATTATTGTCAATAATGATTTTATGTAATAATTGAATAATGTCCACTTTTATGTAATAGAATACACTGTCGTAATTTTGAATTTTTGTCCATTTTGACTTTATGTAATAATTGAATCATTTCCACATTTATGTAATAGTATACACTGTCGTAAATTAGAATTTTAGTCAATAATGACTTTATTTAATAATTGAATATTTTCCACTTTTATGTCATAGTATACACTGTCGTAATTTTGAATTTTTGAACATTTTGACTTCATTTAATAATTGAATAATTTCCACTTTTATGTAATTGTATACACTGTCGTAATTTTAATTTTATTTTTTTTGTCCATTTTGACTTTATGTAATAATTTAATAATTTCCACTTTTATGTAATAGTATACACTGTCGTAAATTAGAATTTTGGTCAATATTGACTTTATATAATAATTGAATCATTTCCACCTTTATGTAATAGTATACACTGTCGTAAATTAGAATTTTGGTCAATAATGACTTTATATAATAATTGAATAATTTCCATTTTTATGTAATAGTATACACTGTCGTAATTTTGATTTTTTTTTAATCCATTTTGACTTTATGTAATAATTGAATAATTTCCACTTTTATGTAATAGTATACACTGTCGTAATTTTGAATTTTTGAACATTTTGACTTCATGTAATAATTGAATAATTTCCACTTTTATGTAATAGTATACACTGTCGTAATTTTGAATTTTTGTCCATTTTGACTTTATGTAATAATTAAATCATTTCCACTTTTATGTAATAGAATACACTGTCGTAAATTTGAATTATTGTCAATAATGATTTTATGTAATAATTGAATAATGTCCACTTTTATGTAATAGAATACACTGTCGTAATTTTGAATTTTTGTCCATTTTGACTTTATGTAATAATTGAATCATTTCCACTTTTATGTAATAGTATACACTGTCGTAAATTTGAATTTTTGTCAATAATGACTTTATTTAATAATTGAATATTTTCCACTTTTATGTCATAGTATACACTGTCGTAATTTTGAATTTTTGTCCATTTTGACTTTATGTAATAATTGAATCATTTCCACTTTTATGTCATAGTATACACTGTCGTAATTTAGAATTTTTGAACATTTTGACTTCATTTAATAATTGAATAATTTCCACTTTTATGTAATTGTATACACTGTCGTAATTTTAATTTTATTTTTTTTGTCCATTTTGACTTTATGTAATAATTTAATAATTTCCACTTTTATGTAATAGTATACAAGGTCGTAAATTAGAATTTTGGTCAATATTGACTTTATATAATAATTGAATCATTTCCACCTTTATGTAATAGTATACACTGTCGTAAATTAGAATTTTGGTCAATAATGACTTTATATAATAATTGAATAATTTCCATTTTTATGTAATAGTATACACTGTCGTAATTTTGATTTTTTTTTAATCCATTTTGACTTTATGTAATAATTGAATAATTTCCACTTTTATGTAATAGTATACACTGTCGTAAATTAGAATTTTGGTCAATAATGACTTCATATAATAATTGAATAATTTCCACTTTTATGTAATAGTATACACTGTCGTAAATTTGAATTTTGGTCAATAATGACTTTATATAATAATTGAATAATTTCCATTTTTATGTAATAGTATACACTGTCTTAATTTTTATTTTTTATTTTTTATCCATTTTGACTTTATGTAATAATTGAATAATTTCCACTTTTATGTAATAGTATACACTGTCGTCAATTTAAATTTTGGTCAATAATGACTTTATATAATAATTGAATAATTTCCACTTTTATGTAATAGTATACACTGTCGTAAATTAGAATTTTGGTCAATATTGACTTTATATAATAATTTAATCATTTCCACTTTTATGTAATAGTATACACTGTCGTAAATTAGAATTTTGGTCAATAATGACTTTATATAATAATTGAATATTTTCCACTTTTATGTCATAGTATACACTGTCGTAATTTTGAATTTTTGTCCATTTTGACTTCATGTAATAATTGAATAATTTCCACTTTTATGTAATTGTATACACTGTCGTAATTTTGAATTTTTGTCCATTTTGACTTTATGTAATAATTAAATCATTTCCACTTTTATGTAATAGTATACACTGTCGTAATTGTGAATTTTGGTCAATATTGACTTTATATAATAATTGAATCATTTCCACTTTTATGTAATAGTATACACTGTCATAAATTTGAATTTTGGTCAATAATGACTTTATATAATAATTGAATAATTTCCACTTTTATGTAATAGTATACACTGTCGTAAATTTTATTTTTTGTCAATAAGGACTTTATGTAATAATTAAATATTTTCAACTTTTATGTAATAGTATACACTGTCGTAATTTTGAATTTTTGTCCATTTTGACTTTATGTAATAATTGAATCATTTCCACTTTTATGTAATAGTATACACTGTCGTAATTTTGAATTTTTTTGTCCATTTTGACTTTATGTAATAATTGAATCATTTCCACTTTTATGTAATAGTATACACTGTCGTAAATTAGAATTTTAGTCAATAATGACTTTATTTAATAATTGAATATTTTCCACTTTTATGTCATAGTATACACTGTCGTAATTTTGAATTTTTGAACATTTTGACTTCATTTAATAATTGAATAATTTCCACTTTTATGTAATTGTATACACTGTCGTAATTTTAATTTTATTTTTTTTGTCCATTTTGACTTTATGTAATAATTTAATAATTTCCACTTTTATGTAATAGTATACACTGTCGTAAATTAGAATTTTGGTCAATATTGACTTTATATAATAATTGAATCATTTCCACCTTTATGTAATAGTATACACTGTCGTAAATTAGAATTTTGGTCAATAATGACTTTATATAATAATTGAATAATTTCCATTTTTATGTAATAGTATACACTGTCGTAATTTTGATTTTTTTTTAATCCATTTTGACTTTATGTAATAATTGAATAATTTCCACTTTTATGTAATAGTATACACTGTCGTAAATTAGAATTTTGGTCAATAATGACTTCATATAATAATTGAATAATTTCCACTTTTATGTAATAGTATACACTGTCGTAAATTTGAATTTTGGTCAATAATGACTTTATATAATAATTGAATAATTTCCATTTTTATGTAATAGTATACACTGTCTTATTTTTTATTTTTTATTTTTTATCCATTTTGACTTTATGTAATAATTGAATAATTTCCACTTTTATGTAATAGTATACACTGTCGTCAATTTAAATTTTGGTCAATAATGACTTTATATAATAATTGAATAATTTCCACTTTTATGTAATAGTATACACTGTCGTAAATTAGAATTTTGGTCAATATTGACTTTATATAATAATTTAATCATTTCCACTTTTATGTAATAGTATACACTGTCGTAAATTAGAATTTTGGTCAATAATGACTTTATATAATAATTGAATATTTTCCACTTTTATGTCATAGTATACACTGTCGTAATTTTGAATTTTTGTCCATTTTGACTTCATGTAATAATTGAATAATTTCCACTTTTATGTAATTGTATACACTGTCGTAATTTTGAATTTTTGTCCATTTTGAATTTATGTAATAATTAAATCATTTCCACTTTTATGTAATAGTATACACTGTCGTAATTGTGAATTTTGGTCAATATTGACTTTATATAATAATTGAATCATTTCCACTTTTATGTAATAGTATACACTGTCATAAATTTGAATTTTGGTCAATAATGACTTTATATAATAATTGAATAATTTCCACTTTTATGTAATAGTATACACTGTCGTAAATTTTATTTTTTGTCAATAAGGACTTTATGTAATAATTAAATATTTTCAACTTTTATGTAATAGTATACACTGTCGTAATTTTGAATTTTTGTCCATTTTGACTTTATGTAATAATTGAATCATTTCCACTTTTATGTAATAGTATACACTGTCGTAATTTTGAATTTTTTTGTCCATTTTGACTTTATGTAATAATTAAATAATTTCCACTTTTATGTAATAGAATACACTGTCGTAAATTAGAATTTTGGTCAATAATGACTTTTTATAATAATTGAATATTTTCCACTTTTATGTCATAGTATACACTGTCGTAATTTGGAATTTTTGTCCATTTTGACTTCATGTAATAATTGAATAATTTCCACTTTTATGTAATTGTATACACTGTCGTAATTTTTAATTTTTGTCCATTTTGACTTTATGTAATAATTGAATAATTTTCCACTTTTATGTAATAGTATACACTGTCGTAATTTAGATTATTTTTGTCCATTTTGACTTTATGTAATAATTGAATAATTTCCACTTTTATGTAATTGTATACACTGTCGTAAATTTGAATTTTTGTCCATTTTGACTTTATGTAATAATTAAATCATTTCCACTTTTATGTAATAGTATACACTGTCGTAAATTAGAATTTTTGTCAATAATGACTTTATATAATAATTGAATATTTTCCACTTTTATGTCATAGTATACACTGTCGTAAATTTGAATTTTGGTCAATAATGACTTTATATAATAATTGAATAATTTCCACTTTTATGTAATAGTATACACTGTCGTAAATTGTATTTTTTGTCAATAATGACTTTATGTAATAATTAAATATTTTCCACTTTTATGTAATAGTATACACTGTCGTAATTGTGAATTTTTGTCCATTTTGACTTCATGTAATAATTTAATAATTTCCACTTTTATGTAATAGTATACACTGTCGTAAGTTAGAATTTTGGTCAATAATGACTTTATATAATAATTGAATATTTTCCACTTTCATGTCATAGTATACACTGTCGTAATTTTGAATTTTTGTCCATTTTGACTTTATGTAATAATTAAATCATTTCCACTTCTATGTAATAGTATACACTGTCGTAAATTTTATTTTTTGTCAATAATGACTTTATGTAATAATTAAATATTTTCCACTTTTATGTAATAGTATACACTGTCGTAATTTTGAATTTTTGTCCATGTTGACTTCATGTAATAATTTAATAATTTCCACTTTTATGTAATAGTATACACTGTCGTAATTTAGATTTTTTTTTTGTCCATGTTGACTTTATGTAATAATTTAATAATTTCCACTTTTATGTAATAGTATACACTGTCGTAAATTAGAATTTTGGTCAATAATGACTTTATGTAATAATTAAATATTTTCCACCTTTATGTAATAGTATACACTGTCGTAATTTTGAATTTTTGTCCATTTTGACTTTATGTAATAATTGAATAATTTTTCACTTTTATGTAATAGTATACACTGTCGTAAATTTGAATTTTGGTCAATATTGACTTTATATAATAATTGAATCATTTCCACTGTTATGTAATAGTATACACTGGCGTAAATTTGAATTTTGGTCAATAATGACTTTATATAATAATTGAATAATTTCCACTTTTATGTAATAGTATACACTGTCGTAAATTTTGAATTTTGGTCAATAATGACTTTATATAATAATTGAATAATTTCCATTTTTATGTAATAGTATACACTGTCGTAATTTAGATTTTTTTTGTGTCCATTTTGACTTTATGTAATAATTGAATAATTTCCACTTTTATGTAATAGTATACACTGTCGTAAATTAGAATTTTGGTCAATAATGACTTTATATAATAATTGAATAATTTCCACTTTTATGTAATAGTATACACTGTCGTAAATTAGAATTTTGGTCAATAATGACTTTATATAATAATTGAATAATTTCCATTTTTATGTAATAGTATACACTGTCGTAATTTTGATTTTTTTTTTTATCCATTTTGACTTTATGTAATAATTGAATAATTTCCACTTTTATGTAATAGTATACACTGTCGTAAATTTGAATTTTGGTCAATAATGACTTTATATAATAATTGAATAATTTCCACTTTTATGTAATAGTATACACTGTCGTAATTTTTTTTTTTTGCCCATTTTGACTTTATGTAATAATTTAATCATTTCCACTTTTATGTAATAGTATACACTGTCGTAATTTTGAATTTTTTTGTCCATTTTGACTTTATGTAATAATTGAATAATTTCCACTTTTATGTAATAGTATACACTGTCGTAATTTTTAATTTTTGTCCATTTTGACTTTATGTAATAATTGAATCATTTCCACTTTTATGTAATAGAATACACTGTCGTAATTTTGAATTTTTGTCCATTTTGACTTTATGTAATAATTGAATCATTTCCACGTTTATGTAATAGTATACACTGTCGTAAATTTGAATTTTTGTCAATAATGACTTTATGTAATAATTAAATATTTTCCACTTTTATGTAATAGAATACACTGTCGTAATTTTGAATTTTTGTCCATTTTGACTTCATGTAATAATTAAATCATTTCCACTTTTATGTAATAGAATACACTGTCGTAATTTGAATTTTTGTCCATTTTGACTTTATGTAATAATTGAATCATTTCCACTTTTATGTAATAGTATACACTGTCGTAAATTTGAATTTTTGTCAATAATGACTTTATGTAATAATTAAATATTTTCCACTTTTATGTAATAGAATACACTGTCGTAATTTTGAATTTTTGTCCATTTTGACTTCATGTAATAATTAAATCATTTCCACTTTTATGTAATAGAATACACTGTCGTAATTTGAATTTTTGTCCATTTTGACTTTATGTAATAATTGAATCATTTCCACTTTTATGTAATAGTATACACTGTCGTAAATTTGAATTTTTGTCAATAATGACTTTATATAATAATTGAATAATTTCCACTTTTATGTAATTGTATACACTGTCGTAATTTTGAATTTTGGTCAATAATGACATTATATAATAATTGAATAATTTCCACTTTTATGTAATAGTATACACTGTCGTAATTGTGATTTTTTTTTGTCCATTTTGACTTTATGTAATAATTGAATAATTTCCACTTTTATGTAATAGTATAAACTGTCGTAATTTTGAATTTTTGTCCATTTTGACTTTATGTAATCATTTAATAATTTCCACTTTTATGTAATAGTATACACTGTCGTAATTTTGAATTTTTGTCCATTTTGACTTTATGTAATAATTAAATCATTTCCACTTTTATGTAATAGTATACACTGTCGTAAATTTGAATTTTTGTCAATAATGACTTTATATAATAATTGAATAATTTCCACTTTTATGTAATTGTATACACTGTCGTAATTTTGAATTTTGGTCAATAATGACATTATATAATAATTGAATAATTTCCACTTTTATGTAATAGTATACACTGTCGTAATTGTGATTTTTTTTTGTCCATTTTGACTTTATGTAATAATTGAATAATTTCCACTTTTATGTAATAGTATAAACTGTCGTAATTTTGAATTTTTGTCCATTTTGACTTTATGTAATCATTTAATAATTTCCACTTTTATGTAATAGTATACACTGTCGTAATTTTGAATTTTTGTCCATTTTGACTTTATGTAATAATTAAATCATTTCCACTTTTATGTAATAGTATACACTGTCGTAAATTTTATTTTTGTCAATAATGACTTTATGTAATAATTAAATATTTTCCACTTTTATGTAATAGTATACACTGTCGTAATTTTGAATTTTTGTCCATTTTGACTTCATGTAATAATTTAATAATTTCCACTTTTATGTAATAGTATACACTGTCGTAATTTAGATTTTTTTTTTGTCCATTTTGACTTTATGTAATAATTTAATAATTTCCACTTTTATGTAATAGTATACACTGTCGTAAATTTGAATTTTGGTCAATATTGACTTTATATAATAATTGAATCATTTCCACTTTTATGTAATAGTATACACTGTCGTAAATTTGAATTTTGGTCAATAATGACTTTATATAATAATTGAATAATTTCCATTTTTATGTAATAGAATACACTGTCGTAAATTTGAATTATTGTCAATAATGATTTTATGTAATAATTGAATCATTTCCACTTTTATGTAATAGTATACACTGTCGTAATTTTGAATTTTTGTCAATAATGACTTTATGTAATAATTAAATATTTTCCACTTTTATGTAATAGTATACACTGTCGTAATTTTGAATTTTTGTCCATTTTGACTTAATGTAATAATTGAATCATTTCCACTTTTATGTAATAGTATACACTGTCGTAAATTAGAATTTTAGTCAATAATGACTTTATTTAATAATTGAATATTTTCCACTTTTATGTCATAGTATACACTGTCGTAATTTTGAATTTTTGAACATTTTGACTTCATTTAATAATTGAATAATTTCCACTTTTATGTAATTGTATACACTGTCGTAATTTTGATTTAATTTTTTTTGTCCATTTTGACTTTATGTAATAATTTAATAATTTCCACTTTTATGTAATAGTATACACTGTCGTAAATTAGAATTTTGGTCAATATTGACTTTATATAATAATTGAATCATTTCCACCTTTATGTAATAGTATACACTGTCGTAAATTAGAATTTTGGTCAATAATGACTTTATATAATAATTGAATAATTTCCATTTTTATGTAATAGTATACACTGTCGTAAATTTGAATTTTTGTCAATAATGACTTTATATAATAATTGAATAATTTCCACTTTTATGTTATTGTATACACTGTCGTAATTTTGAATTTTGGTCAATAATGACATTATATAATAATTGAATAATTTCCACTTTTATGTAATAGTATACACTGTCGTAATTGTGATTTTTTTTTGTCCATTTTGACTTTATGTAATAATTGAATAATTTCCACTTTTATGTAATAGTATAAACTGTCGTAATTTTGAATTTTTGTCCATTTTGACTTTATGTAATCATTTAATAATTTCCACTTTTATGTAATAGTATACACTGTCGTAATTTTGAATTTTTGTCCATTTTGACTTTATGTAATAATTAAATCATTTCCACTTTTATGTAATAGTATACACTGTCGTAAATTTTATTTTTGTCAATAATGACTTTATGTAATAATTAAATATTTTCCACTTTTATGTAATAGTATACACTGTCGTAATTTTGAATTTTTGTCCATTTTGACTTCATGTAATAATTTAATAATTTCCACTTTTATGTAATAGTATACACTGTCGTAATTTAGATTTTTTTTTTGTCCATTTTGACTTTATGTAATAATTTAATAATTTCCACTTTTATGTAATAGTATACACTGTCGTAAATTTGAATTTTGGTCAATATTGACTTTATATAATAATTGAATCATTTCCACTTTTATGTAATAGTATACACTGTCGTAAATTTGAATTTTGGTCAATAATGACTTTATATAATAATTGAATAATTTCCATTTTTATGTAATAGAATACACTGTCGTAAATTTGAATTTTGGTCAATAATGACTTTATATAATAATTGAATAATTTCCATTTTTATGTAATAGTATACACTGTCGTAATTTTGAATTTTTGAACATTTTGACTTCATGTAATAATTGAATAATTTCCACTTTTATGTAATAGTATACACTGTCGTAATTTTGAATTTTTGTCCATTTTGACTTTATGTAATAATTAAATCATTTCCACTTTTATGTAATAGAATACACTGTCGTAAATTTGAATTATTGTCAATAATGATTTTATGTAATAATTGAATAATGTCCACTTTTATGTAATAGAATACACTGTCGTAATTTTGAATTTTTGTCCATTTTGACTTTATGTAATAATTGAATCATTTCCACTTTTATGTAATAGTATACACTGTCGTAAATTTGAATTTTTGTCAATAATGACTTTATGTAATAATTAAATATTTTCCACTTTTATGTAATAGTATACACTGTCGTAATTTTGAATTTTTGTCCATTTTGACTTAATGTAATAATTGAATCATTTCCACTTTTATGTAATAGTATACACTGTCGTAAATTAGAATTTTAGTCAATAATGACTTTATTTAATAATTGAATATTTTCCACTTTTATGTCATAGTATACACTGTCGTAATTTTGAATTTTTGAACATTTTGACTTCATTTAATAATTGAATAATTTCCACTTTTATGTAATTGTATACACTGTCGTAATTTTGATTTTATTTTTTTTGTCCATTTTGACTTTATGTAATAATTTAATAATTTCCACTTTTATGTAATAGTATACACTGTCGTAAATTAGAATTTTGGTCAATATTGACTTTATATAATAATTGAATCATTTCCACCTTTATGTAATAGTATACACTGTCGTAAATTAGAATTTTGGTCAATAATGACTTTATATAATAATTGAATAATTTCCATTTTTATGTAATAGTATACACTGTCGTAATTTTGATTTTTTTTTTATCCATTTTGACTTTATGTAATAATTGAATAATTTCCACTTTTATGTAATAGTATACACTGTCGTAAATTAGAATTTTGGTCAATAATGACTTCATATAATAATTGAATAATTTCCACTTTTATGTAATAGTATACACTGTCGTAAATTTGAATTTTGGTCAATAATGACTTTATATAATAATTGAATAATTTCCATTTTTATGTAATAGTATACACTGTCTTAATTTTTATTTTTTATTTTTTATCCATTTTGATTTTATGTAATAATTGAATAATTTCCACTTTTATGTAATAGTATACACTGTCGTAAATTTAAATTTTGGTCAATAATGACTTTATATAATAATTGAATAATTTCCACTTTTGTGTTATAGTATACACTGTCGTAAATTAGAATTTTGGTCAATATTGACTTTATATAATAATTTAATCATTTCCACTTTTATGTAATAGTATACACTGTCGTAAATTAGAATTTTGGTCAATAATGACTTTATATAATAATTGAATAATTTCCATTTTTATGTAATAGTATACACTGTCGTAATTTTGATTTTTTTTTTTTTATCCATTTTGACTTTATGTAATAATTGAATAATTTCCACTTTTATGTAATAGTATACACTGTCGTAAATTTGAATTTTGGTCAATAATGACTTTATATAATAATTGAATAATTTCCACTTTTATGTAATAGTATACACTGTCGTAATTTTTTTTTTTTTGCCCATTTTGACTTTATGTAATAATTTAATAATTTCCATTTTTATGTAATAGTATACACTGTCGTAATTTTTTTTTTTGTCCATTTTGACTTTATGTAATAATTGAATAATTTCCACTTTTATGTAATAGTATACACTGTCGTAAATTAGAATTTTGGTCAATAATGACTTTATATAATAATTGAATATTTTCCACTTTTATGTCATAGTATACACTGTCGTAAATTAGAATTTTGGTCAATAATGACTTTATATAATAATTGAATATTTTTCACTTTTATGTCATAGTATACACTGTCATAATTTTGAATTTTTGAACATTTTGACTTTATGTAATAATTAAATCATTTCCACTTTTATGCAATAGTATACACTGTCGTAATTTTTTTTTTTTGTCCATTTTGACTTTATGTAATAATTTAATAATTTCCACTTTTATGTAATAGTATACACTGTCGTAAATTTGAATTTTGGTCAATATTGACTTTATATAATAATTGAATCATTTCCACTTTTATGTAATAGTATACACTGTCGTAAATTTGAATTTTGGTCAATAATGACTTTATATAATAATTGAATAATTTCCATTTTTATGTAATAGAATACACTGTCGTAAATTTGAATTTTGGTCAATAATGACTTTATATAATAATTGAATAATTTCCATTTTTATGTAATAGTATACACTGTCGTAATTTTGATTTTTTGAACATTTTGACTTCATGTAATAATTGAATAATTTCCACTTTTATGTAATAGTATACACTGTCGTAATTTTGAATTTTTGTCCATTTTGACTTTATGTAATAATTAAATCATTTCCACTTTTATGTAATAGAATACACTGTCGTAAATTTGAATTATTGTCAATAATGATTTTATGTAATAATTGAATAATGTCCACTTTTATGTAATAGAATACACTGTCGTAATTTTGAATTTTTGTCCATTTTGACTTTATGTAATAATTGAATCATTTCCACTTTTATGTAATAGTATACACTGTCGTAAATTTGAATTTTTGTCAATAATGACTTTATGTAATAATTAAATATTTTCCACTTTTATGTAATAGTATACACTGTCGTAATTTTGAATTTTTGTCCATTTTGACTTTATGTAATAATTGAATCATTTCCACTTTTATGTAATAGTATACACTGTCGTAAATTAGAATTTTAGTCAATAATGACTTTATTTAATAATTGAATATTTTCCACTTTTATGTCATAGTATACACTGTCGTAATTTTGAATTTTTGAACATTTTGACTTCATTTAATAATTGAATAATTTCCACTTTTATGTAATTGTATACACTGTCGTAATTTTAATTTTATTTTTTTTGTCCATTTTGACTTTATGTAATAATTTAATAATTTCCACTTTTATGTAATAGTATACACTGTCGTAAATTAGAATTTTGGTCAATATTGACTTTATATAATAATTGAATCATTTCCACCTTTATGTAATAGTATACACTGTCGTAAATTAGAATTTTGGTCAATAATGACTTTATATAATAATTGAATAATTTCCATTTTTATGTAATAGTATACACTGTCGTAATTTTGATTTTTTTTTAATCCATTTTGACTTTATGTAATAATTGAATAATTTCCACTTTTATGTAATAGTATACACTGTCGTAAATTAGAATTTTGGTCAATAATGACTTCATATAATAATTGAATAATTTCCACTTTTATGTAATAGTATACACTGTCGTAAATTTGAATTTTGGTCAATAATGACTTTATATAATAATTGAATAATTTCCATTTTTATGTAATAGTATACACTGTCTTAATTTTTATTTTTTATTTTTTATCCATTTTGATTTTATGTAATAATTGAATAATTTCCACTTTTATGTAATAGTATACACTGTCGTCAATTTAAATTTTGGTCAATAATGACTTTATATAATAATTGAATAATTTCCACTTTTATGTAATAGTATACACTGTCGTAAATTAGAATTTTGGTCAATATTGACTTTATATAATAATTTAATCATTTCCACTTTTATGTAATAGTATACACTGTCGTAAATTAGAATTTTGGTCAATAATGACTTTATATAATAATTGAATAATTTCCATTTTTATGTAATAGTATACACTGTCGTAATTTTGATTTTTTTTTTTTATCCATTTTGACTTTATGTAATAATTGAATAATTTCCACTTTTATGTAATAGTATACACTGTCGTAAATTAGAATTTTGGTCAATAATGACTTTATATAATAATTGAATAATTTCCACTTTTATGTAATAGTATACACTGTCGTAATTTTTTTTTTTGCCCATTTTGACTTTATGTAATAATTTAATAATTTCCATTTTTATGTAATAGTATACACTGTCGTAATTTTTTTTTTTTTTGTCCATTTTGACTTTATGTAATAATTGAATAATTTCCACTTTTATGTAATAGTATACACTGTCGTAAATTAGAATTTTGGTCAATAATGACTTTATATAATAATTGAATATTTTCCACTTTTATGTCATAGTATACACTGTCGTAAATTAGAATTTTGGTCAATAATGACTTTATATAATAATTGAATATTTTTCACTTTTATGTCATAGTATACACTGTCATAATTTTGAATTTTTGAACATTTTGACTTTATGTAATAATTAAATCATTTCCACTTTTATGTAATAGTATACACTGTCGTAATTTAGAATTTTTTTGTCCATTTTGACTTTATGTAATAATTGAATAATTTCCACTTTTATGTCATAGTATACACTGTCGTAATTTTGAATTTTTGAACATTTTGACTTCATTTAATAATTGAATAATTTCCACTTTTATGTAATTGTATACACTGTCGTAATTTAGAATTTTTGTCCATTTTGACTTTATGTAATAATTAAATCATTTCCACTTTTATGTAATAGTATACACTGTCGTAAATTTGAATTTTTGTCAATAATGACTTTATGTAATAATTAAATATTTTCCACTTTTATGTAATAGTATACACTGTCGTAATTTTAAATTTTTGTCCATTTTGACTTTATGTAATAATTGAATCATTTCCACTTTTATGTAATAGAATACACTGTCGTAAATTTGAATTATTGTCAATAATGACTTTGTAATAATTAAATATTTTCCACTTTTATGTAATAGTATACACTGTCGTAATTTAGAATTTTTGTCCATTTTGACTTTATGTAATAATTGAATCATTTCCACTTTTATGTAATAGTATACACTGTCGTAATTTTGAATTTTTTTGTCCATTTTGACTTTATGTAATAATTGAATAATTTCCACTTTTATGTAATAGAATACACTGTCGTAATTTTGAATTTTTGTCCATTTTGACTTTATGTAATAATTGAATAATTTCCACTTTTATGTTATAGTATACACTGTCGTAAATTAGAATTTTGGTCAATAATGACTTTATATAATAATTGAATATTTTCCACTTTTATGTCATAGTATACACTGTCGTAAATTAGAATTTTGGTCAATAATGACTTTATATAATAATTGAATATTTTTCACTTTTATGTCATAGTATACACTGTCATAATTTTGAATTTTTGAACATTTTGACTTTATGTAATAATTAAATCATTTCCACTTTTATGCAATAGTATACACTGTCGTAATTTTTTTTTTTTGTCCATTTTGACTTTATGTAATAATTTAATAATTTCCACTTTTATGTAATAGTATACACTGTCGTAAATTTGAATTTTGGTCAATATTGACTTTATATAATAATTGAATCATTTCCACTTTTATGTAATAGTATACACTGTCGTAAATTTGAATTTTGGTCAATAATGACTTTATATAATAATTGAATAATTTCCATTTTTATGTAATAGAATACACTGTCGTAAATTTGAATTTTGGTCAATAATGACTTTATATAATAATTGAATAATTTCCATTTTTATGTAATAGTATACACTGTCGTAATTTTGATTTTTTGAACATTTTGACTTCATGTAATAATTGAATAATTTCCACTTTTATGTAATAGTATACACTGTCGTAATTTTGAATTTTTGTCCATTTTGACTTTATGTAATAATTAAATCATTTCCACTTTTATGTAATAGAATACACTGTCGTAAATTTGAATTATTGTCAATAATGATTTTATGTAATAATTGAATAATGTCCACTTTTATGTAATAGAATACACTGTCGTAATTTTGAATTTTTGTCCATTTTGACTTTATGTAATAATTGAATCATTTCCACTTTTATGTAATAGTATACACTGTCGTAAATTTGAATTTTTGTCAATAATGACTTTATGTAATAATTAAATATTTTCCACTTTTATGTAATAGTATACACTGTCGTAATTTTGAATTTTTGTCCATTTTGACTTTATGTAATAATTGAATCATTTCCACTTTTATGTAATAGTATACACTGTCGTAAATTAGAATTTTAGTCAATAATGACTTTATTTAATAATTGAATATTTTCCACTTTTATGTCATAGTATACACTGTCGTAATTTTGAATTTTTGAACATTTTGACTTCATTTAATAATTGAATAATTTCCACTTTTATGTAATTGTATACACTGTCGTAATTTTAATTTTATTTTTTTTGTCCATTTTGACTTTATGTAATAATTTAATAATTTCCACTTTTATGTAATAGTATACACTGTCGTAAATTAGAATTTTGGTCAATATTGACTTTATATAATAATTGAATCATTTCCACCTTTATGTAATAGTATACACTGTCGTAAATTAGAATTTTGGTCAATAATGACTTTATATAATAATTGAATAATTTCCATTTTTATGTAATAGTATACACTGTCGTAATTTTGATTTTTTTTTAATCCATTTTGACTTTATGTAATAATTGAATAATTTCCACTTTTATGTAATAGTATACACTGTCGTAAATTAGAATTTTGGTCAATAATGACTTCATATAATAATTGAATAATTTCCACTTTTATGTAATAGTATACACTGTCGTAAATTTGAATTTTGGTCAATAATGACTTTATATAATAATTGAATAATTTCCATTTTTATGTAATAGTATACACTGTCTTAATTTTTATTTTTTATTTTTTATCCATTTTGATTTTATGTAATAATTGAATAATTTCCACTTTTATGTAATAGTATACACTGTCGTCAATTTAAATTTTGGTCAATAATGACTTTATATAATAATTGAATAATTTCCACTTTTATGTAATAGTATACACTGTCGTAAATTAGAATTTTGGTCAATATTGACTTTATATAATAATTTAATCATTTCCACTTTTATGTAATAGTATACACTGTCGTAAATTAGAATTTTGGTCAATAATGACTTTATATAATAATTGAATAATTTCCATTTTTATGTAATAGTATACACTGTCGTAATTTTGATTTTTTTTTTTTTATCCATTTTGACTTTATGTAATAATTGAATAATTTCCACTTTTATGTAATAGTATACACTGTCGTAAATTAGAATTTTGGTCAATAATGACTTTATATAATAATTGAATAATTTCCACTTTTATGTAATAGTATACACTGTCGTAATTTTTTTTTTTGCCCATTTTGACTTTATGTAATAATTTAATAATTTCCATTTTTATGTAATAGTATACACTGTCGTAATTTTTTTTTTTTTGTCCATTTTGACTTTATGTAATAATTGAATAATTTCCACTTTTATGTAATAGTATACACTGTCGTAAATTAGAATTTTGGTCAATAATGACTTTATATAATAATTGAATATTTTCCACTTTTATGTCATAGTATACACTGTCGTAAATTAGAATTTTGGTCAATAATGACTTTATATAATAATTGAATATTTTTCACTTTTATGTCATAGTATACACTGTCATAATTTTGAATTTTTGAACATTTTGACTTTATGTAATAATTAAATCATTTCCACTTTTATGTAATAGTATACACTGTCGTAATTTAGAATTTTTTTGTCCATTTTGACTTTATGTAATAATTGAATAATTTCCACTTTTATGTCATAGTATACACTGTCGTAATTTTGAATTTTTGAACATTTTGACTTCATTTAATAATTGAATAATTTCCACTTTTATGTAATTGTATACACTGTCGTAATTTAGAATTTTTGTCCATTTTGACTTTATGTAATAATTAAATCATTTCCACTTTTATGTAATAGTATACACTGTCGTAAATTTGAATTTTTGTCAATAATGACTTTATGTAATAATTAAATATTTTCCACTTTTATGTAATAGTATACACTGTCGTAATTTTAAATTTTTGTCCATTTTGACTTTATGTAATAATTGAATCATTTCCACTTTTATGTAATAGAATACACTGTCGTAAATTTGAATTATTGTCAATAATGACTTTGTAATAATTAAATATTTTCCACTTTTATGTAATAGTATACACTGTCGTAATTTAGAATTTTTGTCCATTTTGACTTTATGTAATAATTGAATCATTTCCACTTTTATGTAATAGTATACACTGTCATAATTTTGAATTTTTTTGTCCATTTTGACTTTATGTAATAATTGAATAATTTCCACTTTTATGTAATAGAATACACTGTCGTAATTTTGAATTTTTGTCCATTTTGACTTTATGTAATAATTGAATAATTTCCACTTTTATGTTATAGTATACACTGTCGTAAATTAGAATTTTGGTCAATAATGACTTTATATAATAATTGAATATTTTCCACTTTTATGTCATAGTATACACTGTCGTAATTTTGAATTTTTGTCCATTTTGACTTCATGTAATAATTGAATAATTTCCACTTTTATGTAATTGTATACACTGTCGTAATTTTGAATTTTTGTCCATTTTGACTTTATGTAATAATTAAATCATTTCCACTTTTATGTAATAGTATACACTGTCATAATTTTGATTTTTTTTGTCCATTTCGACTTTATGTAATAATTGAATAATTTCCACTTTTATGTAATAGTATACACTGTCGTAATTTAGTTTTTTTTTTCCATTTTGACTTTATGTAATAATTCAATCATTTCCACTTTTATGTAATAGTATACACTGTCGTAAATTAGAATTTTGGTCAATAATGACTTCATATAATAATTGAATAATTTCCACTTTTATGTAATAGTATACACTGTCGTAAATTTGAATTTTGGTCAATAATGACTTTATATAATAATTGAATAATTTCCATTTTTATGTAATAGTATACACTGTCTTAATTTTTATTTTTTATTTTTTATCCATTTTGACTTTATGTAATAATTGAATAATTTCCACTTTTATGTAATAGTATACACTGTCGTAAATTTAAATTTTGGTCAATAATGACTTTATATAATAATTGAATAATTTCCACTTTTATGTAATAGTATACTCTGTCGTAAATTTGAATTTTGGTCAATAATGACTTTATATAATAATTGAATAATTTCCATTTTTATGTAATAGTATACACTGTCGTAATTTTTTTTTTGTCCATTTTGACTTTATGTAATAATTTAATAATTTCCACTTTTATGTAATAGTATACACTGTCGTAAATTTGAATTTTGGTCAATATTGACTTTATATAATAATTTAATCATTTCCACTTTTATGTAATAGTATACACTGTCGTAAATTAGAATTTTGGTCAATAATGACTTTATATAATAATTGAATAATTTCCATTTTTATGTAATAGTATACACTGTCGTAATTTTGATTTTTTTTTTTATCCATTTTGACTTTATGTAATAATTGAATAATTTCCACTTTTATGTAATAGTATACACTGTCGTAAATTTGAATTTTGGTCAATAATGACTTTATATAATAATTGAATAATTTCCACTTTTATGTAATAGTATACACTGTCGTAATTTTTTTTTTTGCCCATTTTGACTTTATGTAATAATTTAATAATTTCCATTTTTATGTAATAGTATACACTGTCGTAATTTTTTTTTTTTGTCCATTTTGACTTTATGTAATAATTGAATAATTTCCACTTTTATGTAATAGTATACACTGTCGTAAATTAGAATTTTGGTCAATAATGACTTTATATAATAATTGAATATTTTCCACTTTTATGTCATAGTATACACTGTCGTAAATTAGAATTTTGGTCAATAATGACTTTATATAATAATTAAATCATTTCCACTTTTATGTAATAGTATACACTGTCGTAAATTTTATTTTTGTCAATAATGACTTTATGTAATAATTAAATATTTTCCACTTTTATGTAATAGTATACACTGTCGTAATTTTGAATTTTTGTCCATTTTGACTTCATGTAATAATTTAATAATTTCCACTTTTATGTAATAGTATACACTGTCGTAATTTAGATTTTTTTTTTGTCCATTTTGACTTTATGTAATAATTTAATAATTTCCACTTTTATGTAATAGTATACACTGTCGTAAATTTGAATTTTGGTCAATATTGACTTTATATAATAATTGAATCATTTCCACTTTTATGTAATAGTATACACTGTCGTAAATTTGAATTTTGGTCAATAATGACTTTATATAATAATTGAATAATTTCCATTTTTATGTAATAGAATACACTGTCGTAAATTTGAATTTTGGTCAATAATGACTTTATATAATAATTGAATAATTTCCATTTTTATGTAATAGTATACACTGTCGTAATTTTGAATTTTTGAACATTTTGACTTCATGTAATAATTGAATAATTTCCACTTTTATGTAATAGTATACACTGTCGTAATTTTGAATTTTTGTCCATTTTGACTTTATGTAATAATTAAATCATTTCCACTTTTATGTAATAGAATACACTGTCGTAAATTTGAATTATTGTCAATAATGATTTTATGTAATAATTGAATAATGTCCACTTTTATGTAATAGAATACACTGTCGTAATTTTGAATTTTTGTCCATTTTGACTTTATGTAATAATTGAATCATTTCCACTTTTATGTAATAGTATACACTGTCGTAAATTTGAATTTTTGTCAATAATGACTTTATGTAATAATTAAATATTTTCCACTTTTATGTAATAGTATACACTGTCGTAATTTTGAATTTTTGTCCATTTTGACTTAATGTAATAATTGAATCATTTCCACTTTTATGTAATAGTATACACTGTCGTAAATTAGAATTTTAGTCAATAATGACTTTATTTAATAATTGAATATTTTCCACTTTTATGTCATAGTATACACTGTCGTAATTTTGAATTTTTGAACATTTTGACTTCATTTAATAATTGAATAATTTCCACTTTTATGTAATTGTATACACTGTCGTAATTTTGATTTTATTTTTTTTGTCCATTTTGACTTTATGTAATAATTTAATAATTTCCACTTTTATGTAATAGTATACACTGTCGTAAATTAGAATTTTGGTCAATATTGACTTTATATAATTGAATCATTTCCACCTTTATGTAATAGTATACACTGTCGTAAATTAGAATTTTGGTCAATAATGACTTTATATAATAATTGAATAATTTCCATTTTTATGTAATAGTATACACTGTCGTAATTTTGATTTTTTT
The DNA here is from genome assembly GCA_023566225.1 of Romanogobio albipinnatus. Classification (NCBI taxonomy): domain Eukaryota; kingdom Metazoa; phylum Chordata; class Actinopteri; order Cypriniformes; family Gobionidae; genus Romanogobio; species Romanogobio albipinnatus. Next base: position 3,667,453 of record CM042246.1, on the reverse strand, counting down.
TTAATCCATTTTGACTTTATGTAATAATTGAATAATTTCCACTTTTATGTAATAGTATACACTGTCGTAAATTAGAATTTTGGTCAATAATGACTTCATATAATAATTGAATAATTTCCACTTTTATGTAATAGTATACACTGTCGTAAATTTGAATTTTGGTCAATAATGACTTTATATAATAATTGAATAATTTCCATTTTTATGTAATAGTATACACTGTCTTAATTTTTATTTTTTATTTTTTATCCATTTTGATTTTATGTAATAATTGAATAATTTCCACTTTTATGTAATAGTATACACTGTCGTAAATTTAAATTTTGGTCAATAATGACTTTATATAATAATTGAATAATTTCCACTTTTATGTAATAGTATACACTGTCGTAAATTAGAATTTTGGTCAATATTGACTTTATATAATAATTTAATCATTTCCACTTTTATGTAATAGTATACACTGTCGTAAATTAGAATTTTGGTCAATAATGACTTTATATAATAATTGAATAATTTCCATTTTTATGTAATAGTATACACTGTCGTAATTTTGATTTTTTTTTTTTTATCCATTTTGACTTTATGTAATAATTGAATAATTTCCACTTTTATGTAATAGTATACACTGTCGTAAATTTGAATTTTGGTCAATAATGACTTTATATAATAATTGAATAATTTCCACTTTTATGTAATAGTATACACTGTCGTAATTTTTTTTTTTTTGCCCATTTTGACTTTATGTAATAATTTAATAATTTCCATTTTTATGTAATAGTATACACTGTCGTAATTTTTTTTTTTTGTCCATTTTGACTTTATGTAATAATTGAATAATTTCCACTTTTATGTAATAGTATACACTGTCGTAAATTAGAATTTTGGTCAATAATGACTTTATATAATAATTGAATATTTTCCACTTTTATGTCATAGTATACACTGTCGTAAATTAGAATTTTGGTCAATAATGACTTTATATAATAATTGAATATTTTTCACTTTTATGTCATAGTATACACTGTCATAATTTTGAATTTTTGAACATTTTGACTTTATGTAATAATTAAATCATTTCCACTTTTATGCAATAGTATACACTGTCGTAATTTTTTTTTTTTGTCCATTTTGACTTTATGTAATAATTTAATAATTTCCACTTTTATGTAATAGTATACACTGTCGTAAATTTGAATTTTGGTCAATATTGACTTTATATAATAATTGAATCATTTCCACTTTTATGTAATAGTATACACTGTCGTAAATTTGAATTTTGGTCAATAATGACTTTATATAATAATTGAATAATTTCCATTTTTATGTAATAGAATACACTGTCGTAAATTTGAATTTTGGTCAATAATGACTTTATATAATAATTGAATAATTTCCATTTTTATGTAATAGTATACACTGTCGTAATTTTGATTTTTTGAACATTTTGACTTCATGTAATAATTGAATAATTTCCACTTTTATGTAATAGTATACACTGTCGTAATTTTGAATTTTTGTCCATTTTGACTTTATGTAATAATTAAATCATTTCCACTTTTATGTAATAGAATACACTGTCGTAAATTTGAATTATTGTCAATAATGATTTTATGTAATAATTGAATAATGTCCACTTTTATGTAATAGAATACACTGTCGTAATTTTGAATTTTTGTCCATTTTGACTTTATGTAATAATTGAATCATTTCCACTTTTATGTAATAGTATACACTGTCGTAAATTTGAATTTTTGTCAATAATGACTTTATGTAATAATTAAATATTTTCCACTTTTATGTAATAGTATACACTGTCGTAATTTTGAATTTTTGTCCATTTTGACTTTATGTAATAATTGAATCATTTCCACTTTTATGTAATAGTATACACTGTCGTAAATTAGAATTTTAGTCAATAATGACTTTATTTAATAATTGAATATTTTCCACTTTTATGTCATAGTATACACTGTCGTAATTTTGAATTTTTGAACATTTTGACTTCATTTAATAATTGAATAATTTCCACTTTTATGTAATTGTATACACTGTCGTAATTTTAATTTTATTTTTTTTGTCCATTTTGACTTTATGTAATAATTTAATAATTTCCACTTTTATGTAATAGTATACACTGTCGTAAATTAGAATTTTGGTCAATATTGACTTTATATAATAATTGAATCATTTCCACCTTTATGTAATAGTATACACTGTCGTAAATTAGAATTTTGGTCAATAATGACTTTATATAATAATTGAATAATTTCCATTTTTATGTAATAGTATACACTGTCGTAATTTTGATTTTTTTTTAATCCATTTTGACTTTATGTAATAATTGAATAATTTCCACTTTTATGTAATAGTATACACTGTCGTAAATTAGAATTTTGGTCAATAATGACTTCATATAATAATTGAATAATTTCCACTTTTATGTAATAGTATACACTGTCGTAAATTTGAATTTTGGTCAATAATGACTTTATATAATAATTGAATAATTTCCATTTTTATGTAATAGTATACACTGTCTTAATTTTTATTTTTTATTTTTTATCCATTTTGACTTTATGTAATAATTGAATAATTTCCACTTTTATGTAATAGTATACACTGTCGTCAATTTAAATTTTGGTCAATAATGACTTTATATAATAATTGAATAATTTCCACTTTTATGTAATAGTATACACTGTCGTAAATTAGAATTTTGGTCAATATTGACTTTATATAATAATTTAATCATTTCCACTTTTATGTAATAGTATACACTGTCGTAAATTAGAATTTTGGTCAATAATGACTTTATATAATAATTGAATAATTTCCATTTTTATGTAATAGTATACACTGTCGTAATTTTGATTTTTTTTTTTTTATCCATTTTGACTTTATGTAATAATTGAATAATTTCCACTTTTATGTAATAGTATACACTGTCGTAAATTTGAATTTTGGTCAATAATGACTTTATATAATAATTGAATAATTTCCACTTTTATGTAATAGTATACACTGTCGTAATTTTTTTTTTTGCCCATTTTGACTTTATGTAATAATTTAATAATTTCCATTTTTATGTAATAGTATACACTGTCGTAATTTTTTTTTTTTTGTCCATTTTGACTTTATGTAATAATTGAATAATTTCCACTTTTATGTAATAGTATACACTGTCGTAAATTAGAATTTTGGTCAATAATGACTTTATATAATAATTGAATATTTTCCACTTTTATGTCATAGTATACACTGTCGTAAATTAGAATTTTGGTCAATAATGACTTTATATAATAATTGAATATTTTTCACTTTTATGTCATAGTATACACTGTCATAATTTTGAATTTTTGAACATTTTGACTTTATGTAATAATTAAATCATTTCCACTTTTATGTAATAGTATACACTGTCGTAATTTTGAATTTTTTTGTCCATTTTGACTTTATGTAATAATTGAATAATTTCCACTTTTATGTAATAGAATACACTGTCGTAATTTTGAATTTTTGTCCATTTTGACTTTATGTAATAATTGAATAATTTCCACTTTTATGTTATAGTATACACTGTCGTAAATTAGAATTTTGGTCAATAATGACTTTATATAATAATTGAATATTTTCCACTTTTATGTCATAGTATACACTGTCGTAATTTTGAATTTTTGTCCATTTTGACTTCATGTAATAATTGAATAATTTCCACTTTTATGTAATTGTATACACTGTCGTAATTTTGAATTTTTGTCCATTTTGACTTTATGTAATAATTAAATCATTTCCACTTTTATGTAATAGTATACACTGTCATAATTTTGATTTTTTTTGTCCATTTCGACTTTATGTAATAATTGAATAATTTCCACTTTTATGTAATAGTATACACTGTCGTAATTTAGATTTTTTTTTCCATTTTGACTTTATGTAATAATTCAATCATTTCCACTTTTATGTAATAGTATACACTGTCGTAAATTAGAATTTTGGTCAATAATGACTTCATATAATAATTGAATAATTTCCACTTTTATGTAATAGTATACACTGTCGTAAATTTGAATTTTGGTCAATAATGACTTTATATAATAATTGAATAATTTCCATTTTTATGTAATAGTATACACTGTCTTAATTTTTATTTTTTATTTTTTATCCATTTTGACTTTATGTAATAATTGAATAATTTCCACTTTTATGTAATAGTATACACTGTCGTAAATTTAAATTTTGGTCAATAATGACTTTATATAATAATTGAATAATTTCCACTTTTATGTAATAGTATACTCTGTCGTAAATTTGAATTTTGGTCAATAATGACTTTATATAATAATTGAATAATTTCCATTTTTATGTAATAGTATACACTGTCGTAATTTTTTTTTTGTCCATTTTGACTTTATGTAATAATTTAATAATTTCCACTTTTATGTAATAGTATACACTGTCGTAAATTTGAATTTTGGTCAATATTGACTTTATATAATAATTTAATCATTTCCACTTTTATGTAATAGTATACACTGTCGTAAATTAGAATTTTGGTCAATAATGACTTTATATAATAATTGAATAATTTCCATTTTTATGTAATAGTATACACTGTCGTAATTTTGATTTTTTTTTTTATCCATTTTGACTTTATGTAATAATTGAATAATTTCCACTTTTATGTAATAGTATACACTGTCGTAAATTTGAATTTTGGTCAATAATGACTTTATATAATAATTGAATAATTTCCACTTTTATGTAATAGTATACACTGTCGTAATTTTTTTTTTTGCCCATTTTGACTTTATGTAATAATTTAATAATTTCCATTTTTATGTAATAGTATACACTGTCGTAATTTTTTTTTTTTGTCCATTTTGACTTTATGTAATAATTGAATAATTTCCACTTTTATGTAATAGTATACACTGTCGTAAATTAGAATTTTGGTCAATAATGACTTTATATAATAATTGAATATTTTCCACTTTTATGTCATAGTATACACTGTCGTAAATTAGAATTTTGGTCAATAATGACTTTATATAATAATTAAATCATTTCCACTTTTATGTAATAGTATACACTGTCGTAAATTTTATTTTTGTCAATAATGACTTTATGTAATAATTAAATATTTTCCACTTTTATGTAATAGTATACACTGTCGTAATTTTGAATTTTTGTCCATTTTGACTTCATGTAATAATTTAATAATTTCCACTTTTATGTAATAGTATACACTGTCGTAATTTAGATTTTTTTTTTGTCCATTTTGACTTTATGTAATAATTTAATAATTTCCACTTTTATGTAATAGTATACACTGTCGTAAATTTGAATTTTGGTCAATATTGACTTTATATAATAATTGAATCATTTCCACTTTTATGTAATAGTATACACTGTCGTAAATTTGAATTTTGGTCAATAATGACTTTATATAATAATTGAATAATTTCCATTTTTATGTAATAGAATACACTGTCGTAAATTTGAATTTTGGTCAATAATGACTTTATATAATAATTGAATAATTTCCATTTTTATGTAATAGTATACACTGTCGTAATTTTGAATTTTTGAACATTTTGACTTCATGTAATAATTGAATAATTTCCACTTTTATGTAATAGTATACACTGTCGTAATTTTGAATTTTTGTCCATTTTGACTTTATGTAATAATTAAATCATTTCCACTTTTATGTAATAGAATACACTGTCGTAAATTTGAATTATTGTCAATAATGATTTTATGTAATAATTGAATAATGTCCACTTTTATGTAATAGAATACACTGTCGTAATTTTGAATTTTTGTCCATTTTGACTTTATGTAATAATTGAATCATTTCCACTTTTATGTAATAGTATACACTGTCGTAAATTTGAATTTTTGTCAATAATGACTTTATGTAATAATTAAATATTTTCCACTTTTATGTAATAGTATACACTGTCGTAATTTTGAATTTTTGTCCATTTTGACTTAATGTAATAATTGAATCATTTCCACTTTTATGTAATAGTATACACTGTCGTAAATTAGAATTTTAGTCAATAATGACTTTATTTAATAATTGAATATTTTCCACTTTTATGTCATAGTATACACTGTCGTAATTTTGAATTTTTGAACATTTTGACTTCATTTAATAATTGAATAATTTCCACTTTTATGTAATTGTATACACTGTCGTAATTTTGATTTTATTTTTTTTGTCCATTTTGACTTTATGTAATAATTTAATAATTTCCACTTTTATGTAATAGTATACACTGTCGTAAATTAGAATTTTGGTCAATATTGACTTTATATAATTGAATCATTTCCACCTTTATGTAATAGTATACACTGTCGTAAATTAGAATTTTGGTCAATAATGACTTTATATAATAATTGAATAATTTCCATTTTTATGTAATAGTATACACTGTCGTAATTTTGATTTTTTTTTAATCCATTTTGACTTTATGTAATAATTGAATAATTTCCACTTTTATGTAATAGTATACACTGTCGTAAATTAGAATTTTGGTCAATAATGACTTCATATAATAATTGAATAATTTCCACTTTTATGTAATAGTATACACTGTCGTAAATTTGAATTTTGGTCAATAATGACTTTATATAATAATTGAATAATTTCCATTTTTATGTAATAGTATACACTGTCTTAATTTTTATTTTTTATTTTTTATCCATTTTGATTTTATGTAATAATTGAATAATTTCCACTTTTATGTAATAGTATACACTGTCGTAAATTTAAATTTTGGTCAATAATGACTTTATATAATAATTGAATAATTTCCACTTTTATGTAATAGTATACACTGTCGTAAATTAGAATTTTGGTCAATATTGACTTTATATAATAATTTAATCATTTCCACTTTTATGTAATAGTATACACTGTCGTAAATTAGAATTTTGGTCAATAATGACTTTATATAATAATTGAATAATTTCCATTTTTATGTAATAGTATACACTGTCGTAATTTTGATTTTTTTTTTTTTATCCATTTTGACTTTATGTAATAATTGAATAATTTCCACTTTTATGTAATAGTATACACTGTCGTAAATTTGAATTTTGGTCAATAATGACTTTATATAATAATTGAATAATTTCCACTTTTATGTAATAGTATACACTGTCGTAATTTTTTTTTTTTTGCCCATTTTGACTTTATGTAATAATTTAATAATTTCCATTTTTATGTAATAGTATACACTGTCGTAATTTTTTTTTTTTGTCCATTTTGACTTTATGTAATAATTGAATAATTTCCACTTTTATGTAATAGTATACACTGTCGTAAATTAGAATTTTGGTCAATAATGACTTTATATAATAATTGAATATTTTCCACTTTTATGTCATAGTATACACTGTCGTAAATTAGAATTTTGGTCAATAATGACTTTATATAATAATTGAATATTTTTCACTTTTATGTCATAGTATACACTGTCATAATTTTGAATTTTTGAACATTTTGACTTTATGTAATAATTAAATCATTTCCACTTTTATGCAATAGTATACACTGTCGTAATTTTTTTTTTTTGTCCATTTTGACTTTATGTAATAATTTAATAATTTCCACTTTTATGTAATAGTATACACTGTCGTAAATTTGAATTTTGGTCAATATTGACTTTATATAATAATTGAATCATTTCCACTTTTATGTAATAGTATACACTGTCGTAAATTTGAATTTTGGTCAATAATGACTTTATATAATAATTGAATAATTTCCATTTTTATGTAATAGAATACACTGTCGTAAATTTGAATTTTGGTCAATAATGACTTTATATAATAATTGAATAATTTCCATTTTTATGTAATAGTATACACTGTCGTAATTTTGATTTTTTGAACATTTTGACTTCATGTAATAATTGAATAATTTCCACTTTTATGTAATAGTATACACTGTCGTAATTTTGAATTTTTGTCCATTTTGACTTTATGTAATAATTAAATCATTTCCACTTTTATGTAATAGAATACACTGTCGTAAATTTGAATTATTGTCAATAATGATTTTATGTAATAATTGAATAATGTCCACTTTTATGTAATAGAATACACTGTCGTAATTTTGAATTTTTGTCCATTTTGACTTTATGTAATAATTGAATCATTTCCACTTTTATGTAATAGTATACACTGTCGTAAATTTGAATTTTTGTCAATAATGACTTTATGTAATAATTAAATATTTTCCACTTTTATGTAATAGTATACACTGTCGTAATTTTGAATTTTTGTCCATTTTGACTTTATGTAATAATTGAATCATTTCCACTTTTATGTAATAGTATACACTGTCGTAAATTAGAATTTTAGTCAATAATGACTTTATTTAATAATTGAATATTTTCCACTTTTATGTCATAGTATACACTGTCGTAATTTTGAATTTTTGAACATTTTGACTTCATTTAATAATTGAATAATTTCCACTTTTATGTAATTGTATACACTGTCGTAATTTTAATTTTATTTTTTTTGTCCATTTTGACTTTATGTAATAATTTAATAATTTCCACTTTTATGTAATAGTATACACTGTCGTAAATTAGAATTTTGGTCAATATTGACTTTATATAATAATTGAATCATTTCCACCTTTATGTAATAGTATACACTGTCGTAAATTAGAATTTTGGTCAATAATGACTTTATATAATAATTGAATAATTTCCATTTTTATGTAATAGTATACACTGTCGTAATTTTGATTTTTTTTTAATCCATTTTGACTTTATGTAATAATTGAATAATTTCCACTTTTATGTAATAGTATACACTGTCGTAAATTAGAATTTTGGTCAATAATGACTTCATATAATAATTGAATAATTTCCACTTTTATGTAATAGTATACACTGTCGTAAATTTGAATTTTGGTCAATAATGACTTTATATAATAATTGAATAATTTCCATTTTTATGTAATAGTATACACTGTCTTAATTTTTATTTTTTATTTTTTATCCATTTTGACTTTATGTAATAATTGAATAATTTCCACTTTTATGTAATAGTATACACTGTCGTCAATTTAAATTTTGGTCAATAATGACTTTATATAATAATTGAATAATTTCCACTTTTATGTAATAGTATACACTGTCGTAAATTAGAATTTTGGTCAATATTGACTTTATATAATAATTTAATCATTTCCACTTTTATGTAATAGTATACACTGTCGTAAATTAGAATTTTGGTCAATAATGACTTTATATAATAATTGAATAATTTCCATTTTTATGTAATAGTATACACTGTCGTAATTTTGATTTTTTTTTTTTTATCCATTTTGACTTTATGTAATAATTGAATAATTTCCACTTTTATGTAATAGTATACACTGTCGTAAATTTGAATTTTGGTCAATAATGACTTTATATAATAATTGAATAATTTCCACTTTTATGTAATAGTATACACTGTCGTAATTTTTTTTTTTGCCCATTTTGACTTTATGTAATAATTTAATAATTTCCATTTTTATGTAATAGTATACACTGTCGTAATTTTTTTTTTTTTGTCCATTTTGACTTTATGTAATAATTGAATAATTTCCACTTTTATGTAATAGTATACACTGTCGTAAATTAGAATTTTGGTCAATAATGACTTTATATAATAATTGAATATTTTCCACTTTTATGTCATAGTATACACTGTCGTAAATTAGAATTTTGGTCAATAATGACTTTATATAATAATTTAATATTTTTCACTTTTATGTCATAGTATACACTGTCATAATTTTGAATTTTTGAACATTTTGACTTTATGTAATAATTAAATCATTTCCACTTTTATGTAATAGTATACACTGTCGTAATTTTGAATTTTTTTGTCCATTTTGACTTTATGTAATAATTGAATAATTTCCACTTTTATGTAATAGAATACACTGTCGTAATTTTGAATTTTTGTCCATTTTGACTTTATGTAATAATTGAATAATTTCCACTTTTATGTTATAGTATACACTGTCGTAAATTAGAATTTTGGTCAATAATGACTTTATATAATAATTGAATATTTTCCACTTTTATGTCATAGTATACACTGTCGTAATTTTGAATTTTTGTCCATTTTGACTTCATGTAATAATTGAATAATTTCCACTTTTATGTAATTGTATACACTGTCGTAATTTTGAATTTTTGTCCATTTTGACTTTATGTAATAATTAAATCATTTCCACTTTTATGTAATAGTATACACTGTCATAATTTTGATTTTTTTTGTCCATTTCGACTTTATGTAATAATTGAATAATTTCCACTTTTATGTAATAGTATACACTGTCGTAATTTAGATTTTTTTTTCCATTTTGACTTTATGTAATAATTCAATCATTTCCACTTTTATGTAATAGTATACACTGTCGTAAATTAGAATTTTGGTCAATAATGACTTCATATAATAATTGAATAATTTCCACTTTTATGTAATAGTATACACTGTCGTAAATTTGAATTTTGGTCAATAATGACTTTATATAATAATTGAATAATTTCCATTTTTATGTAATAGTATACACTGTCTTAATTTTTATTTTTTATTTTTTATCCATTTTGACTTTATGTAATAATTGAATAATTTCCACTTTTATGTAATAGTATACACTGTCGTAAATTTAAATTTTGGTCAATAATGACTTTATATAATAATTGAATAATTTCCACTTTTATGTAATAGTATACTCTGTCGTAAATTTGAATTTTGGTCAATAATGACTTTATATAATAATTGAATAATTTCCATTTTTATGTAATAGTATACACTGTCGTAATTTTTTTTTTGTCCATTTTGACTTTATGTAATAATTTAATAATTTCCACTTTTATGTAATAGTATACACTGTCGTAAATTTGAATTTTGGTCAATATTGACTTTATATAATAATTTAATCATTTCCACTTTTATGTAATAGTATACACTGTCGTAAATTAGAATTTTGGTCAATAATGATTTTATATAATAATTGAATAATTTCCATTTTTATGTAATAGTATACACTGTCGTAATTTTGATTTTTTTTTTTATCCATTTTGACTTTATGTAATAATTGAATAATTTCCACTTTTATGTAATAGTATACACTGTCGTAAATTTGAATTTTGGTCAATAATGACTTTATATAATAATTGAATAATTTCCACTTTTATGTAATAGTATACACTGTCGTAATTTTTTTTTTGCCCATTTTGACTTTATGTAATAATTTAATAATTTCCATTTTTATGTAATAGTATACACTGTCGTAATTTTTTTTTTTTGTCCATTTTGACTTTATGTAATAATTGAATAATTTCCACTTTTATGTAATAGTATACACTGTCGTAAATTAGAATTTTGGTCAATAATGACTTTATATAATAATTGAATATTTTCCACTTTTATGTCATAGTATACACTGTCGTAAATTAGAATTTTGGTCAATAATGACTTTATATAATAATTGAATATTTTTCACTTTTATGTCATAGTATACACTGTCATAATTTTGAATTTTTGAACATTTTGACTTTATGTAATAATTAAATAATTTCCACTTTTATGTAATAGTATACACTGTCGTAATTTAGAATTTTTGTCCATTTTGACTTTATGTAATAATTGAATCATTTCCACTTTTATGTAATAGTATACACTGTCGTAATTTTGAATTTTTTTGTCCATTTTGACTTTATGTAATAATTGAATAATTTCCACTTTTATGTCATAGTATACACTGTCGTAATTTTGAATTTTTGAACATTTTGACTTCATTTAATAATTGAATAATTTCCACTTTTATGTAATTGTATACACTGTCGTAATTTAGAATTTTTGTCCATTTTGACTTTATGTAATAATTAAATCATTTCCACTTTTATGTAATAGTATACACTGTCGTAAATTTGAATTTTTGTCAATAATGACTTTATGTAATAATTAAATATTTTCCACTTTTATGTAATAGTATACACTGTCGTAATTTTAAATTTTTGTCCATTTTGACTTTATGTAATAATTGAATCATTTCCACTTTTATGTAATAGAATACACTGTCGTAAATTTGAATTATTGTCAATAATGACTTTGTAATAATTAAATATTTTCCACTTTTATGTAATAGTATACACTGTCGTAATTTAGAATTTTTGTCCATTTTGACTTTATGTAATAATTGAATCATTTCCACTTTTATGTAATAGTATACACTGTCGTAATTTTGAATTTTTTTGTCCATTTTGACTTTATGTAATAATTGAATAATTTCCACTTTTATGTCATAGTATACACTGTCGTAATTTTGAATTTTTGAACATTTTGACTTCATTTAATAATTGAATAATTTCCACTTTTATGTAATTGTATACACTGTCGTAATTTAGAATTTTTGTCCATTTTGACTTTATGTAATAATTAAATCATTTCCACTTTTATGTAATAGTATACACTGTCGTAAATTTGAATTTTTGTCAATAATGACTTTATGTAATAATTAAATATTTTCCACTTTTATGTAATAGTATACACTGTCGTAATTTTAAATTTTTGTCCATTTTGACTTTATGTAATAATTGAATCATTTCCACTTTTATGTAATAGAATACACTGTCGTAAATTTGAATTATTGTCAATAATGACTTTGTAATAATTAAATATTTTCCACTTTTATGTAATAGTATACACTGTCGTAATTTAGAATTTTTGTCCATTTTGACTTTATGTAATAATTGAATCATTTCCACTTTTATGTAATAGTATACACTGTCGTAATTTTGAATTTTTTTGTCCATTTTGACTTTATGTAATAATTGAATAATTTCCACTTTTATGTAATAGAATACACTGTCGTAATTTTGAATTTTTGTCCATTTTGACTTTATGTAATAATTGAATAATTTCCACTTTTATGTTATAGTATACACTGTCGTAAATTAGAATTTTGGTCAATAATGACTTTATATAATAATTGAATATTTTCCAATTTTATGTCATAGTATACACTGTCGTAATTTTGAATTTTTGTCCATTTTGACTTCATGTAATAATTGAATAATTTCCACTTTTATGTAATTGTATACACTGTCGTAATTTTGAATTTTTGTCCATTTTGACTTTATGTAATAATTAAATCATTTCCACTTTTATGTAATAGTATACACTGTCATAATTTTGATTTTTTTTGTCCATTTTGACTTTATGTAATAATTGAATAATTTCCACTTTTATGTAATAGTATACACTGTCGTAATTTAGATTTTTTTTTTCCATTTTGACTTTATGTAATAATTCAATCATTTCCACTTTTATGTAATAGTATACACTGTCGTAATTTTGAATTTTGGTCAATATTGACTTTATATAATAATTGAATCATTTCCACTTTTATGTAATAGTATACACCGTCGTAAATTTGAATTTTGGTCAATAATGACTTTATATAATAATTGAATAATTTCCACTTTTATGTAATAGTATACACTGTCGTAAATTTTATTTTTTTCAATAATGACTTTATGTAATAATTAAATATTTTCCACTTTTATGTAATAGTATACACTGTCGTAATTTTGAATTTTTGTCCATTTTGACTTCATGTAATAATTTAATAATTTCCACTTTTATGTAATAGTATACACTGTCGTAATTTAGATTTTTTTTTTTTGTCCATTTTGACTTTATGTAATAATTTAATAATTTCCACTTTTATGTAATAGTATACACTGTCGTAAATTTGAATTTTGGTCAATAATGACTTTATATAATAATTGAATCATTTCCACTTTTATGTAATAGTATACACTGTCGTAAATTTGAATTTTGGTCAATAATGACTTTATATAATAATTGAATAATTTCCATTTTTATGTAATAGTATACACTGTCGTAATTTTGATTTTTTTATTTTTTTATCCATTTTGACTTTATGTAATAATTGAATAATTTCCACTTTTTTGTAATAGTATACACTGTCGTAAATTTGAATTTCGGTCAATAATGACCTTATATAATAATTTAATAATTTCCACTTTTATGTAATAGTATACACTGTCGTAAATTTGAATTTTGGTCAATAATGACTTTATATAATAATTGAATAATTTCCACTTTTATGTAATAGTATAAACTGTCGTAATTTTGAATTTTTGTCCATTTTGACTTTATGTAATCATTTAATAATTTCCACTTTTATGTAATAGTATACACTGTCGTAATTTTGATTTTTTTTTTGTCCATTTTGACTTTATGTAATAATTGAATCATTTCAACTTTTATGTAATAGAATACACTGTCGTAAAATTGAATTATAGTCAATAATGACTTTATGTAATAATTGAATATTTTCCACTTTTATGTCATAGTATAAACTGTCGTAATTTTGAATTTTTGTCCATTTTGACTTTATGTAATAATTAAATCATTTCCACTTTTATGTAATAGTATACACTGTCGTAAATTTTATTTTTTGTCAATAATGACTTTATGTAATAATTAAATATTTTCCACTTTTATGTAATAGTATACACTGTCGTAATTTTGAATTTTTGTCCATTTTGACTTCATGTAATAATTTAATAATTTCCACTTTTATCTAATAGTATACACTGTCGTAAGTTAGAATTTTGGTCAATAATGACTTTATATAATAATTGAATATTTTCCACTTTTATGTCATAGTATACACTGTCGTAATTTTGAATTTTTGTCCATTTTGACTTCATGTAATAATTTAATAATTTCCACTTTTATGTAATAGTATACACTGTCGTAAGTTAGAATTTTGGTCAATAATGACTTTATATAATAATTGAATAATTTCCACTTTTATGAAATAGTATACACTGTCGTAATTTTGAATTTTTTTCCATTTTGACTTCATGTAATAATTGAATAATTTCCACTTTTATGTAATTGTATACACTGTCGCAATTTAGAATTTTTGTCCATTTTGACTTTATGTAATAATTGAATAATTTCCACTTTTATGTAATAGTATACACTGTCGTAAATTAGAATTTTGGTCAATAATGACTTTATGTAATAATTAAATATTTTCCACCTTTATGTAATAGTATACACTGTCGTAATTTTGAATTTTTGTCCATTTTGACTTTATGTAATAATTGAATAATTTTTCACTTTTATGTAATAGTATACACTGTCGTAAATTTGAATTTTGGTCAATATTGACTTTATATAATAATTGAATCATTTCCAATGTAATAGTATACACTGACGTAATTTGAATTTTGGTCAATAATGACTTTATATAATAATTGAATAATTTCCACTTTTATGTAATAGTATACTCTGTCGTAAATTTTGAATTTTGGTCAATAATGACTTTATATAATAATTGAATAATTTCCATTTTTATGTAATAGTATACAGTGTCGTAATTTAGATTTTTTTTTTTGTCCATTTTGACTTTATGTAATAATTGAATAATTTCCACTTTTATGTAACAGTATACACTGTCGTAAATTAGAATTTTGGTCAATAATGACTTTATATAATAATTGAATAATTTCCACTTTTATGTAATAGTATACACTGTCGTAAATTAGAATTTTGGTCAATAATGACTTTATGTAATAATTTAATATTTTCCACTTTTATGTCATAGTATACACTGCAGTAATTTAGAATTTTTTTCCATTTTGACTTCATGTAATAATTGAATAATTTCCACTTTTATGTAATAGTATACATTTTCGTAATTTTGATTTTTTTTTTTCCATTTTGACTTTATGTAATAATTGAATCATTTCCACTTTTATGTAATAGTATACACTGTCGTAATTTTGAATTTTTGTCCATTTTGACTTTATGTAATAATTGAATCATTTCAACTTTTATGTAATAGAATACACTGTCGTAAATTTGAATTATAGTCAATAATGACTTTATGTAATAATTAAATATTTTCCACTTTTATGTAATAGTATACACAGTCGTAAATTAGAATTTTTGTCAATAATGACTTTATATAATAATTTAATATTTTCCACTTTTATGTCATAGTATACACTGCAGTAATTTAGAATTTTTGTCCATTTTGACTTCATGTAATAATTGAATAATTTCCACTTTTATGTAATTGTATACACTGTCGTAATTTTGAATTTTTGTCCATTTTGACTTTATGTAATAATTAAATAATTTCCACTTTTATGTAATAGTAAACACTGTCGTAAATTTTATTTTTTGTCAATAATGACTTTATGTAATAATTAAATATTTTCCACTTTTATGTAATAGTATACACTGTCGTAATTTAGAATTTTTGTCCATTTTGACTTCATGTAATAATTTAATAATTTCCACTTTTATGTAATAGTATACACTGTCGTAAATTTGAATTTTGGTCAATAATGACTTTATATAATAATTGAATAATTTCCACTTTTATGTAATAGTATAAACTGTCGTAATTTGAATTTTTGTCCATTTTGACTTTATGTAATCATTTAATAATTTCCACTTTTATGTAATAGTATACACTGTCGTAATTTTGATTTTTTGTCCATTTTGACTTTATGTAATAATTGAATCATTTCAACTTTTATGTAATAGAATACACTGTCGTAAATTTGAATTATAGTCAATAATGACTTTATGTAATAATTAAATATTTTCCACTTTTATGTAATAGTATACACTGTCGTAATTTTGAATTTTTGTCCATGTTGACTTTATGTAATAATTGAATAATTTCCACTTTTATGTAATAGTATACACTGTCGTAAATTAGAATTTTGGTCAATAATGACTTTATATAATAATTGAATATTTTCCACTTTTATGTCATAGTATACACTGTCGTAATTTTGAATTTTTGTCCATTTTGACTTCATGTAATAATTGAATAATTTCCACTTTTATGTAATTGTATACACTGTCGTAATTTTGAATTTTTGTCCATTTTGACTTTATGTAATAATTAAATCATTTCCACTTTTATGTAATAGTATACACTGTCGTAATTTTTAATTTTTGTCCATTTTGACTTTATGTAATAATTGAATCATTTCCACTTTTATGTAATAGAATACACTGTCGTAATTTTGAATTTTTGTCCATTTTGACTTTATGTAATAATTGAATCATTTCCACGTTTATGTAATAGTATACACTGTCGTAAATTTGAATTTTTGTCAATAATGACTTTATGTAATAATTCAATATTTTCCACTTTTATGTAATAGTATACACTGTCGTAATTTTGAATTTTTGTCCATTTTGACTTCATGTAATAATTAAATCATTTCCACTTTTATGTAATAGAATACACTGTCGTAAATTTGAATTTTTGTCAATAATGACTTTATATAATAATTGAATAATTTCCACTTTTATGTAATAGTATACACTGTCGTAATTGTGATTTTTTTTTGTCCATTTTGACTTTATGTAATAATTGAATAATTTCCACTTTTATGTAATAGTATAAACTGTCGTAATTTTGAATTTTTGTCCATTTTGACTTTATGTAATCATTTAATAATTTCCACTTTTATGTAATAGTATACACTGTCGTAATTTTGAATTTTTGTCCATTTTGACTTTATGTAATAATTAAATCATTTCCACTTTTATGTAATAGTATACACTGTCGTAATTTAGATTTTTTTTTTGTCCATTTTGACTTTATGTAATAATTTAATAATTTCCACTTTTATGTAATAGTATACACTGTCGTAAATTTGAATTTTGGTCAATATTGACTTTATATAATAATTGAATCATTTCCACTTTTATGTAATAGTATACACTGTCGTAAATTTGAATTTTGGTCAATAATGACTTTATATAATAATTGAATAATTTCCATTTTTATGTAATAGTATACACTGTCGTAATTTAGATTTTTTTTTGTGTCCATTTTGACTTTATGTAATAATTGAATAATTTCCACTTTTATGTAATAGTATACACTGTCGTAAATTAGAATTTTGGTCAATAATGACTTTATATAATAATTTAATCATTTTCACTTTTATGTAATAGTATACACTGTCGTAAATTAGAATTTTGGTCAATAATGACTTTATATAATAATTGAATATTTTCCACTTTTATGTCATAGTATACACTGTCGTAATTTTGAATTTTTGAACATTTTGACTTCATGTAATAATTGAATAATTTCCACTTTTATGTAATAGTATACACTGTCGTAATTTTGAATTTTTGTCCATTTTGACTTTATGTAATAATTAAATCATTTCCACTTTTATGTAATAGAATACACTGTCGTAAATTTGAATTATTGTCAATAATGATTTTATGTAATAATTGAATAATGTCCACTTTTATGTAATAGAATACACTGTCGTAATTTTGAATTTTTGTCCATTTTGACTTTATGTAATAATTGAATCATTTCCACTTTTATGTAATAGTATACACTGTCGTAAATTTGAATTTTTGTCAATAATGACTTTATGTAATAATTAAATATTTTCCACTTTTATGTAATAGTATACACTGTCGTAATTTTGAATTTTTGTCCATTTTGACTTTATGTAATAATTGAATCATTTCCACTTTTATGTAATAGTATACACTGTCGTAAATTAGAATTTTAGTCAATAATGACTTTATTTAATAATTGAATATTTTCCACTTTTATGTCATAGTATACACTGTCGTAATTTTGAATTTTTGAACATTTTGACTTCATTTAATAATTGAATAATTTCCACTTTTATGTAATTGTATACACTGTCGTAATTTTGAATTTTTGTCCATTTTGACTTTATGTAATAATTAAATCATTTCCACTTTTATGTAATAGTATACACTGTCGTAAATTTGAATTTTTGTCAATAATGACTTTATGTAATAATTAAATATTTTCCACTTTTATGTAATAGTATACACTGTCGTAATTTAGAATTTTTGTCCATTTTGACTTTATGTAATAATTAAATCATTTCCACTTTTATGTAATAGAATACACTGTCGTAAATTTGAATTATTGTCAATAATGACTTTGTAATAATTAAATATTTTCCACTTTTATGTAATAGTATACACTGTCGTAATTTAGAATTTTTGTCCATTTTGACTTTATGTAATAATTGAATCATTTCCACTTTTATGTAATAGTATATACACTGTCGTAATTTTGAATTTTTTTGTCCATTTTGACTTTATGTAATAATTGAATAATTTCCACTTTTATGTAATAGAATACACTGTCGTAAATTAGAATTTTGGTCAATAATGACTTTATATAATAATTGAATATTTTCCACTTTTATGTCATAGTATACACTGTCGTAATTTGGAATTTTTGTCCATTTTGACTTCATGTAATAATTGAATAATTTCCACTTTTATGTAATTGTATACACTGTCGTAATTTTCAATTTTTGTCCATTTTGACTTTATGTAATAATTGAATAATTTTCCACTTTTATGTAATAGTATACACTGTCGTAATTTAGATTATTTTTGTCCATTTTGACTTTATGTAATAATTGAATAATTTCCACTTTTATGTAATTGTATACACTGTCGTAAATTTGAATTTTTGTCCATTTTGACTTTATGTAATAATTAAATCATTTCCACTTTTATGTAATAGTATACACTGTCGTAAATTAGAATTTTTGTCAATAATGACTTTATATAATAATTGAATATTTTCCACTTTTATGTCATAGTATACACTGTCGTAAATTTGAATTTTGGTCAATAATGACTTTATATAATAATTGAATAATTTCCACTTTTATGTAATAGTATACACTGTCGTAAATTGTATTTTTTGTCAATAATGACTTTATGTAATAATTAAATATTTTCCACTTTTATGTAATAGTATACACTGTCGTAATTGTGAATTTTTGTCCATTTTGACTTCATGTAATAATTTAATAATTTCCACTTATATGTAATAGTATACACTGTCGTAATTTAGATTTTTTTTTTTTTTGTCCATTTTGACTTTATGTAATAATTTAATAATTTCCACTTTTATGTAATAGTATACACTGTCGTAAATTTGAATTTTGGTCAATAATGACTTTATATAATAATTGAATCATTTCCACTTTTATGTAATAGTATACACTGTCGTAAATTTGAATTTTGGTCAATAATGACTTTATATAATAATTGAATAATTTCCATTTTTATGTAATAGTATACACTGTCGTAATTTTGATTTTTTGATTTTTTTATCCATTTTGACTTTATGTAATAATTGAATAATTTCCACTTTTTTGTAATAGTATACACTGTCGTAAATTAGAATTTTTGTCAATAATGACTTTATATAATAATTGAATATTTTCCACTTTTATGTCATAGTATACACTGTCGTAATTTTGAATTTTGGTCAATATTGACTTTATATAATAATTTAATCATTTCCACTTTTATGTAATAGTATACACTGTCGTAAATTTGAATTTTGGTCAATAATGACTTTATATAATAATTGAATAATTTCCACTTTTATGTAATAGTATACACTGTCGTAAATTTTATTTTTTGTCAATAATGACTTTATGTAATAATTAAATATTTTCCACTTTTATGTAATAGTATACACTGTCGTAATTGTGAATTTTTGTCCATTTTGACTTCATGTAATAATTTAATAATTTCCACTTTTATGTAATAGTATACACTGTCGTAAGTTAGAATTTTGGTCAATAATGACTTTATATAATAATTGAATATTTTCCACTTTCATGTCATAGTATACACTGTCGTAATTTTGAATTTTTGTCCATTTTGACTTTATGTAATAATTAAATCATTTCCACTTCTATGTAATAGTATACACTGTCGTAAATTTTATTTTTTGTCAATAATGACTTTATGTAATAATTAAATATTTTCCACTTTTATGTAATAGTATACACTGTCGTAATTTTGAATTTTTGTCCATGTTGACTTCATGTAATAATTTAATAATTTCCACTTTTATGTAATAGTATACACTGTCGTAATTTAGATTTTTTTTTTTGTCCATGTTGACTTTATGTAATAATTTAATAATTTCCACTTTTATGTAATAGTATACACTGTCGTAAATTAGAATTTTGGTCAATAATGACTTTATGTAATAATTAAATATTTTCCACCTTTATGTAATAGTATACACTGTCGTAATTTTGAATTTTTGTCCATTTTGACTTTATGTAATAATTGAATAATTTTTCACTTTTATGTAATAGTATACACTGTCGTAAATTTGAATTTTGGTCAATATTGACTTTATATAATAATTGAATCATTTCCACTGTTATGTAATAGTATACACTGGCGTAAATTTGAATTTTGGTCAATAATGACTTTATATAATAATTGAATAATTTCCACTTTTATGTAATAGTATACACTGTCGTAAATTTTGAATTTTGGTCAATAATGACTTTATATAATAATTGAATAATTTCCATTTTTATGTAATAGTATACACTGTCGTAATTTAGATTTTTTTTGTGTCCATTTTGACTTTATGTAATAATTGAATAATTTCCACTTTTATGTAATAGTATACACTGTCGTAAATTAGAATTTTGGTCAATAATGACTTTATATAATAATTGAATAATTTCCACTTTTATGTAATAGTATACACTGTCGTAAATTAGAATTTTGGTCAATAATGACTTTATATAATAATTGAATAATTTCCACTTTTATGTAATAGTATACACAGTCGTAAATTAGAATTTTGGTCAATAATGACTTTATATAATAATTGAATATTTTCCACTTTTATGTCATAGTATACACTGCCGTAATTTAGAATTTTTGTCCATTTTGACTTCATGTAATAATTGAATAATTTCCACTTTTATGTAATTGTATACACTGTCGTAATTTTGAATTTTTGTCCATTTTGACTTTATGTAATAATTAAATAATTTCCACTTTTATGTAATAGTATACACTGTCGTAAATTAGAATTTTGGTCAATAATGACTTTATATAATAATTGAATAATTTCCACTTTTATGTAATAGTATACACTGTCGTAAATTAGAATTTTGGTCAATAATGACTTTATATAATAATTGAATAATTTCCACTTTTATGTAATAGTATACACTGTCGTAAATTAGAATTTTGGTCAATAATGACTTTATATAATAATTGAATAATTTCCACTTTTATGTAATAGTATACACAGTCGTAAATTAGAATTTTGGTCAATAATGACTTTATATAATAATTGAATATTTTCCACTTTTATGTCATAGTATACACTGTCGTAAATTTTATTTTTTGTCAATAATGACTTTATGTAATAATTAAATATTTTCCACTTTTATGTAATAGTATACACTGTCGTAATTTTGAATTTTTGTCCATTTTGACTTCATGTAATAATTTAATAATTTCCACTTTTATGTAATAGTATACACTGTCATAATTTAGATTTTTTTTTTGTCCATTTTGACTTTATGTAATAATTTAATAATTTCCACTTTTATGTAATAGTATACACTGTCGTAAATTTTAATTTTGGTCAATAATGACTTTATATAATAATTGAATCATTTCCACTTTTATGTAATAGTATACACTGTCGTAAATTTGAATTTTGGTCAATAATGACTTTATATAATAATTGAATAATTTCCATTTTTATGTAATAGTATACACTGTCGTAATTTTAATTTTTTTATTTTTTTATCCATTTTGACTTTATGTAATAATTGAATAATTTCCACTTTTATGTAATAGTATACACTGTCGTAAATTTGAATTTTGGTCAATAATGACTTTATATAATAATTGAATAATTTCCACTTTTATGTAATAGTATACACTGTCGTAAATTTGAATTTTGGTCAATAATGACTTTATATAATAATTGAATAATTTCCACTTTTATGTAATAGTATAAACTGTCGTAATTTTGAATTTTTGTCCATTTTGACTTTATGTAATCATTTAATAATTTCCACTTTTATGTAATAGTATACACTGTCGTAATTTTGATTTTTTGTCCATTTTGACTTTATGTAATAATTGAATCATTTCAACTTTTATGTAATAGAATACACTGTCGTAAATTTGAATTATAGTCAATAATGACTTTATGTAATAATTAAATATTTTCCACTTTTATGTAATAGTATACACTGTCGTAATTTTGAATTTTTGTCCATGTTGACTTTATGTAATAATTGAATAATTTCCACTTTTATGTAATAGTATACACTGTCGTAAATTAGAATTTTGGTCAATAATGACTTTATATAATAATTGAATATTTTCCACTTTTATGTAATAGTATACACTGTCGTAATTTTGAATTTTTGTCCATTTTGACTTTATGTAATAATTGAATCATTTCAACTTTTATGTAATAGAATACACTGTTGTAAATTTGAATTATAGTCAATAATGACTTTATGTAATAATTAAATATTTTCCACTTTTATGTAATAGTATACACAGTCGTAAATTAGAATTTTGGTCAATAATGACTTTATATAATAATTGAATATTTTCCACTTTTATGTCATAGTATACACTGCCGTAATTTAGAATTTTTGTCCATTTTGACTTCATGTAATAATTGAATAATTTCCACTTTTATGTAATTATATACACTGTCGTAATTTAGAATTTTTGTCCATTTTGACTTTATGTAATAATTAAATAATTTCCACTTTTATGTAATAGTATACACTGTCGTAAATTTTATTTTTTGTCAATAATGACTTTATGTAATAATTAAATATTTTCCACTTTTATGTAATAGTATACACTGTCGTAATTTTGAATTTTTGTCCATTTTGACTTCATGTAATAATTTAATAATTTCCACTTTTATGTAATAGTATACACTGTCGTAATTTAGATTTTTTTTTTGTCCATTTTGACTTTATGTAATAATTTAATAATTTCCACTTTTATGTAATAGTATACACTGTCGTAAATTTGAATTTTGGTCAATAATGACTTTATATAATAATTGAATCATTTCCACTTTTATGTAATAGTATACACTGTCGTAAATTTGAATTTTGGTCAATAATGACTTTATATAATAATTGAATAATTTCCATTTTTATGTAATAGTATACACTGTCGTAATTTTAATTTTTTAATTTTTTTATCCATTTTGACTTTATGTAATAATTGAATAATTTCCACTTTTATGTAATAGTATACACTGTCGTAAATTTGAATTTTGGTCAATAATGACTTTATATAATAATTGAATAATTTCCACTTTTATGTAATAGTATACACTGTCGTAAATTTGAATTTTTGTCCATTTTGACTTTATGTAATCATTTAATAATTTCCACTTTTATGTAATAGTATACACTGTCGTAATTTTTATTTTTTGTCCATTTTGACTTTATGTAATAATTGAATCATTTCAACTTTTATGTAATAGAATACACTGTCGTAAATTTGAATTATAGTCAATAATGACTTTATGTAATAATTAAATATTTTCCACTTTTATGTAATAGTATACACTGTCGTAATTTTGAATTTTTGTCCATGTTGACTTTATGTAATAATTGAATAATTTCCACTTTTATGTAATAGTATACACTGTCGTAAATTAGAATTTTGGTCAATAATGACTTTATATAATAATTGAATATTTTCCACTTTTATGTAATTGTATACACTGTCGTAATTTTGAATTTTTGTCCATTTTGACTTTATGTAATAATTGAATAATTTCCACTTTAATGTAATAGTATACACTGTCGTAATTTTGATTTTTTTTGTCAATAATGACTTTATGTAATAATTAAATATTTTCCACTTTTATGTAATAGTATACACTGTCGTAATTTAGAATTTTTGTCCATTTTGACTTTATGTAATAATTGAATCATTTCCACTTTTATGTAATAGAATACACTGTCGTAAATTTGAATTATTGTCAATAATGACTTTATGTAATAATTAAATATTTTCCACTTTTATGTAATAGTATACACTGTCGTAATTTAGAATTTTTGTCCATTTTGACTTTATGTAATAATTGAATAATTTCCACTTTTATATAATAGTATACACTGTCGTAATTTAGATTTTTTTATCCATTTTGACTTTATGTAATAATTGAATCATTTCCACTTTTATGTAATAGTATACATTGTCGTAATTTTGATTTTTTTTGTCCATTTTGACTTTATTTAATAATTGAATCATTTCCCCTTTTATGTAATAGTATACACTGTCGTAAATTTGAATTTTTGTCAATAACGACTTTATGTAATAATTAAATATTTTCCACTTTTATGTAATAGTATACACTGTCGTAATTTTGAATTTTTGTCCATGTTGACTTCATGTAATAATTTAATAATTTCCACTTTTATGTAATAGTATACACTGTTGTAATTTAGATTTTTTTTTTGTCCATGTTGACTTTATGTAATAATTTAATAATTTCCACTTTTATGTAATAGTATACACTGTCGTAAATTAGAATTTTGGTCAATAATGACTTTATATAATAATTGAATAATTTCCACTTTTATGTAATAGTATACACTGTCGTAAATTAGAATTTTGGTCAATAATGACTTTATGTAATAATTAAATATTTTCCACCTTTATGTAATAGTATACACTGTCGTAATTTTGAATTTTTGTCCATTTTGACTTTATGTAATAATTGAATAATTTTTCACTTTTATGTAATAGTATACACTGTCGTAAATTTGAATTTTGGTCAATATTGACTTTATATAATAATTGAATCATTTCCACTGTTATGTAATAGTATACACTGTCGTAAATTTGAATTTTGGTCAATAATGACTTTATATAATAATTGAATAATTTCCACTTTTATGTAATAGTATACACTGTCGTAAATTTTGAATTTTGGTCAATAATGACTTTATATAATAATTGAATAATTTCCATTTTTATGTAATAGTATACACTGTCGTAATTTAGATTTTTTTTTGTGTCCATTTTGACTTTATGTAATAATTGAATAATTTCCACTTTTATGTAATAGTATACACTGTCGTAAATTAGAATTTTGGTCAATAATGACTTTATATAATAATTGAATAATTTCCACTTTTATGTAATAGTATACACTGTCGTAAATTAGAATTTTGGTCAATAATGACTTTATATAATAATTGAATAATTTCCACTTTTATGTAATAGTATACACTGTCGTAAATTAGAATTTTGGTCAATAATGACTTTATGTAATAATTGAATAATTTCCACTTTTATGTAATAGTATACATTTTCGTAATTTAGATTTTTTTTTTATCCATTTTGACTTTATGTAATAATTGAATAATTTCCACTTTTATGTAATAGTATACACTGTCGTAATTTTGAATTTTTGTCCATTTTGACTTTATGTAATAATTGAATCATTTCAACTTTTATGTAATAGAATACACTGTCGTAAATT
Source organism: Romanogobio albipinnatus (assembly GCA_023566225.1). NCBI lineage: Eukaryota > Metazoa > Chordata > Actinopteri > Cypriniformes > Gobionidae > Romanogobio > Romanogobio albipinnatus. The sequence continues at coordinate 3,640,995 of CM042246.1, read as the reverse complement.
TGAATTATAGTCAATAATGACTTTATGTAATAATTAAATATTTTCCACTTTTATGTAATAGTATACACAGTCGTAAATTAGAATTTTGGTCAATAATGACTTTATATAATAATTGAATATTTTCCACTTTTATGTCATAGTATACACTGCCGTAATTTAGAATTTTTGTCCATTTTGACTTCATGTAATAATTGAATAATTTCCACTTTTATGTAATTGTATACACTGTCGTAATTTTGAATTTTTGTCCATTTTGACTTTATGTAATAATTAAATAATTTCCACTTTTATGTAATAGTATACACTGTCGTAAATTTTATTTTTTGTCAATAATGACTTTATGTAATAATTAAATAATTTCCACTTTTATGTAATAGTATACACTGTCGAAATTTTGAATTTTTGTCCATTTTGACTTCATGTAATAATTTAATAATTTCCACTTTTATGTAATAGTATACACTGTCGTAAATTTGAATTTTGGTCAATAATGACTTTATATAATAATTGAATCATTTCCACTTTTATGTAATAGTATACGTAAATTTGAATTTTGGTCAATAATGACTTTATATAATAATTGAATAATTTCCATTTTTATGTAATAGTATACACTGTCGTAATTTTAATTTTATTATTTCTTTTATCCATTTTGACTTTATGTAATAATTGAATAATTTCCACTTTTATGTAATAGTATACACTGTCGTAAATTTGAATTTTGGTCAATAATGACTTTATGTAATAATTAAATCTTTTCCACTTTTATGTAATAGTTTACACTGTCGTAATTTTGAATTTTTGTCCATGTTGACTTTATGTAATAATTGAATAATTTCCACTTTTATGTAATAGTATACACAGTCGTAAATTAGAATTTTGGTCAATAATGACTTTATATTATAATTAAATCTTTTCCACTTTTATGTAATAGTTTACACTGTCGTAATTTTGAATTTTTGTCCATGTTGACTTTATGTAATAATTGAATAATTTCCACTTTTATGTAATAGTATACACTGTCGTATTTTGAATTTTTGTCCATTTTGACTTTATGTAATCATTTAATAATTTCCACTTTTATGTAATAGTATACACTGTCGTAATTTTGATTTTTTGTCCATTTTGACTTTATGTAATAATTGAATCATTTCAACTTTTATGTAATAGAATACACTGTCGTAAATTTGAATTATAGTCAATAATGACTTTATGTAATAATTAAATCTTTTCCACTTTTATGTAATAGTTTACACTGTCGTAATTTTGAATTTTTGTCCATGTTGACTTTATGTAATAATTGAATAATTTCCACTTTTATGTAATAGTATACACAGTCGTAAATTAGAATTTTGGTCAATAATGACTTTATATAATAATTGAATATTTTCCACTTTTATGTCATAGTATACACTGTCGTAATTTAGAATTTTTGTCCATTTTGACTTCATGTAATAATTGAATAATTTCCACTTTTATGTAATTGTATACACTGTCGTAATTTTGAAATTTTGTCCATTTTGACATTATGTAATAATTAAATCATTTCCACTTTTATGTAATCGTATACACTGTCATAATTTTGAATTTTTTTGTCCATTTTGACTTTATGTAAAAATTTAATAATTTCCACTTTTATGTAATAGTATACACTGTCGTAAATTAGAATTTTGGTCAATAATGACTTTATATAATAATTGAATAATTTCCACTTTTATGTAATAGTATACACTGTCGTAAATTTTATTTTTTGTCCATTTTGACTTCATGTAATAATTTAATAATTTCCACTTTTATGTAATAGTATACACTGTCGTAAATTTTATTTTTTGTCAATAATGACTTTATGTAATAATTAAATATTTTCCACTTTTATGTAATAGTATACACTGTCGGAATTTTGAATTTTTGTCCATTTTGACTTCATGTAATAATTTAATAATTTCCACTTTTATGTAATAGTATACACTGTCGTAAATTTGAATTTTGGTCAATAATGACTTTATATAATAATTGAATCATTTCCACTTTTATGTAATAGTATACGTAAATTTGAATTTTGGTCAATAATGACTTTATATAATAATTGAATAATTTCCATTTTTATGTAATAGTATACACTGTCGTAATTTTAATTTTATTATTTCTTTTATCCATTTTGACTTTATGTAATAATTGAATAATTTCCACTTTTATGTAATAGTATACACTGTCGTAAATTTGAATTTTGGTCAATAATGACTTTATGTAATAATTAAATCTTTTCCACTTTTATGTAATAGTTTACACTGTCGTAATTTTGAATTTTTGTCCATGTTGACTTTATGTAATAATTGAATAATTTCCACTTTTATGTAATAGTATACACAGTCGTAAATTAGAATTTTGGTCAATAATGACTTTATATTATAATTAAATCTTTTCCACTTTTATGTAATAGTTTACACTGTCGTAATTTTGAATTTTTGTCCATGTTGACTTTATGTAATAATTTAATAATTTCCACTTTTATGTAATAGTATACACTGTCGTATTTTGAATTTTTGTCCATTTTGACTTTATGTAATAATTAAATCTTTTCCACTTTTATGTAATAGTTTACACTGTCGTAATTTTGAATTTTTGTCCATGTTGACTTTATGTAATAATTGAATAATTTCCACTTTTATGTAATAGTATACACAGTCGTAAATTAGAATTTTGGTCAATAATGACTTTATATAATAATTGAATATTTTCCACTTTTATGTCATAGTATACACTGTCGTAATTTAGAATTTTTGTCCATTTTGACTTCATGTAATAATTGAATAATTTCCACTTTTATGTAATTGTATACACTGTCGTAATTTTGAAATTTTGTCCATTTTGACATTATGTAATAATTAAATCATTTCCACTTTTATGTAATCGTATACACTGTCATAATTTTGAATTTTTTTGTCCATTTTGACTTTATGTAAAAATTTAATAATTTCCACTTTTATGTAATAGTATACACTGTCGTAAATTAGAATTTTGGTCAATAATGACTTTATATAATAATTGAATAATTTCCACTTTTATGTAATAGTATACACTGTCGTAAATTTTATTTTTTGTCCATTTTGACTTCATGTAATAATTTAATAATTTCCACTTTTATGTAATAGTATACACTGTCGTAATTTAGATTGTTTTTTTTTTGTCCATTTTGACTTTATGTAATAATTTATTAATTTCCACTTTTATGTAATAGTATACACTGTCGTAAATTTGAATTTTGGTCAATAATGACTTTATATAATAACTGAATCATTTCCACTTTTATGTAATAGTATACACTGTCGTAAATTTGAATTTTGGTCAATAATGACTTTATATAATAATTGAATAATTTCCATTTTTATGTAATAGTATACACTGCCGTAATTTTGATGTTTTTATTTTTTTATCCATTTTGACTTTATGTAATAATTGAATAATTTCCACTTTTATGTAATAGAATACACTGTCGTAATTTTGAATTTTGGTCAATAATGACTTTATATAATAATTGAATAATTTCCACTTTTATGTAATAGTATACACTGTCGTAAATTAGAATTTTGGTCAATAATGACTTTATGTAATAATTAAATATTTTCCACTTTTATGTAATAGTATACACTGTCGTAATTGTGAATTTTTGTCCATTTTGACTTCATGTAATAATTTAATAATTTCCACTTTTATGTAATAGTATACACTGTCGTAAGTTAGAATTTTGGTCAATAATGACTTTATATAATAATTGAATATTTTCCACTTTCATGTCATAGTATACACTGTCGTAATTTTGAATTTTTGTCCATTTTGACTTTATGTAATAATTAAATCATTTCCACTTCTATGTAATAGTATACACTGTCGTAAATTTTATTTTTTGTCAATAATGACTTTATGTAATAATTAAATATTTTCCACTTTTATGTAATAGTATACACTGTCGTAATTTTGAATTTTTGTCCATGTTGACTTCATGTAATAATTTAATAATTTCCACTTTTATGTAATAGTATACACTGTCGTAATTTAGATTTTTTTTTTTGTCCATGTTGACTTTATGTAATAATTTAATAATTTCCACTTTTATGTAATAGTATACACTGTCGTAAATTAGAATTTTGGTCAATAATGACTTTATGTAATAATTAAATATTTTCCACCTTTATGTAATAGTATACACTGTCGTAATTTTGAATTTTTGTCCATTTTGACTTTATGTAATAATTGAATAATTTTTCACTTTTATGTAATAGTATACACTGTCGTAAATTTGAATTTTGGTCAATATTGACTTTATATAATAATTGAATCATTTCCACTGTTATGTAATAGTATACACTGGCGTAAATTTGAATTTTGGTCAATAATGACTTTATATAATAATTGAATAATTTCCACTTTTATGTAATAGTATACACTGTCGTAAATTTTGAATTTTGGTCAATAATGACTTTATATAATAATTGAATAATTTCCATTTTTATGTAATAGTATACACTGTCGTAATTTAGATTTTTTTTTTGTCCATTTTGACTTTATGTAATAATTGAATAATTTCCACTTTTATGTAATAGTATACACTGTCGTAAATTAGAATTTTGGTCAATAATGACTTTATATAATAATTGAATAATTTCCACTTTTATGTAATAGTATACACTGTCGTAAATTAGAATTTTGGTCAATAATGACTTTATATAATAATTGAATAATTTCCACTTTTATGTAATAGTATACACAGTCGTAAATTAGAATTTTGGTCAATAATGACTTTATATAATAATTGAATATTTTCCACTTTTATGTCATAGTATACACTGCCGTAATTTAGAATTTTTGTCCATTTTGACTTCATGTAATAATTGAATAATTTCCACTTTTATGTAATTGTATACACTGTCGTAATTTTGAATTTTTGTCCATTTTGACTTTATGTAATAATTAAATAATTTCCACTTTTATGTAATAGTATACACTGTCGTAAATTTTATTTTTTGTCAATAATGACTTTATGTAATAATTAAATATTTTCCACTTTTATGTAATAGTATACACTGTCGTAATTTTGAATTTTTGTCCATTTTGACTTCATGTAATAATTGAATAATTTCCACTTTTATGTAATTGTATACACTGTCGTAATTTTAAATTTTTGTCCATTTTGACTTTATGTAATAATTGAATAATTTTCCACTTTTATGTAATAGTATACACTGTCGTAATTTAGATTATTTTTGTCCATTTTGACTTTATGTAATAATTGAATAATTTCCACTTTTATGTAATTGTATACACTGTCGTAAATTTGAATTTTTGTCCATTTTGACTTTATGTAATAATTAAATCATTTCCACTTTTATGTAATAGTATACACTGTCGTAAATTAGAATTTTTGTCAATAATGACTTTATATAATAATTGAATATTTTCCACTTTTATGTCATAGTATACACTGTCGTAAATTTGAATTTTGGTCAATAATGACTTTATATAATAATTTAATAATTTCCACTTTTATGTAATAGTATACACTGTCGTAAATTGTATTTTTTGTCAATAATGACTTTATGTAATAATTAAATATTTTCCACTTTTATGTAATAGTATACACTGTCGTAATTGTGAATTTTTGTCCATTTTGACTTCATGTAATAATTTAATAATTTCCACTTTTATGTAATAGTATACACTGTCGTAAATTAGAATTTTGGTCAATAATGACTTTATATAATAATTGAATAATTTCCACTTTTATGTAATAGTATACACTGTCGTAAATTAGAATTTTGGTCAATAATGACTTTATATAATAATTGAATAATTTCCACTTTTATGTAATAGTATACACAGTCGTAAATTAGAATTTTGGTCAATAATGACTTTATATAATAATTGAATATTTTCCACTTTTATGTCATAGTATACACTGCCGTAATTTAGAATTTTTGTCCATTTTGACTTCATGTAATAATTAAATATTTTCCACTTTTATGTAATAGTATACACTGTCGTAATTGTGAATTTTTGTCCATTTTGACTTTATGTAATAATTAAATAATTTCCACTTTTATGTAATAGTATACACTGTCGTAAATTTTATTTTTTGTCAATAATGACTTTATGTAATAATTAAATATTTTCCACTTTTATGTAATAGTATACACTGTCGTAATTTTGAATTTTTGTCCATTTTGACTTCATGTAATAATTGAATAATTTCCACTTTTATGTAATTGTATACACTGTCGTAATTTTAAATTTTTGTCCATTTTGACTTTATGTAATAATTGAATAATTTTCCACTTTTATGTAATAGTATACACTGTCGTAATTTAGATTATTTTTGTCCATTTTGACTTTATGTAATAATTGAATAATTTCCACTTTTATGTAATTGTATACACTGTCGTAAATTTGAATTTTTGTCCATTTTGACTTTATGTAATAATTAAATCATTTCCACTTTTATGTAATAGTATACACTGTCGTAAATTAGAATTTTTGTCAATAATGACTTTATATAATAATTGAATATTTTCCACTTTTATGTCATAGTATACACTGTCGTAAATTTGAATTTTGGTCAATAATGACTTTATATAATAATTTAATAATTTCCACTTTTATGTAATAGTATACACTGTCGTAAATTGTATTTTTTGTCAATAATGACTTTATGTAATAATTAAATATTTTCCACTTTTATGTAATAGTATACACTGTCGTAATTGTGAATTTTTGTCCATTTTGACTTCATGTAATAATTTAATAATTTCCACTTTTATGTAATAGTATACACTGTCGTAATTTAGATTTTTTTTTTTTGTTGTCCATTTTGACTTTATGTAATAATTTAATAATTTCCACTTTTATGTAATAGTATACACTGTCGTAAATTTGAATTTTGGTCAATAATGACTTTATATAATAATTGAATCATTTCCACTTTTATGTAATAGCATACACTGTCGTAAATTTGAATTTTGGTCAATAATGACTTTATATAATAATTGAATAATTTCCATTTTTATGTAATAGTATACACTGTCGTAATTTTGATTTTTTGATTTTTTTATCCATATTGACTTTATGTAATAATTGAATAATTTCCACTTTTTTGTAATAGTATACACTGTCGTAAATTAGAATTTTTGTCAATAATGACTTTATATAATAATTGAATATTTTCCACTTTTATGTCATAGTATACACTGTCGTAATTTTGAATTTTGGTCAATATTGACTTTATATAATAATTTAATCATTTCCACTTTTATGTAATAGTATACACTGTCGTAAATTTGAATTTTGGTCAATAATGACTTTATATAATAATTGAATAATTTCCACTTTTATGTAATAGTATACACTGTCGTAAATTTTATTTTTTGTCAATAATGACTTTATGTAATAATTAAATATTTTCCACTTTTATGTAATAGTATACACTGTCGTAATTGTGAATTTTTGTCCATTTTGACTTCATGTAATAATTTAATAATTTCCACTTTTATGTAATAGTATACACTGTCGTAAGTTAGAATTTTGGTCAATAATGACTTTATATAATAATTGAATATTTTCCACTTTCATGTCATAGTATACACTGTCGTAATTTTGAATTTTTGTCCATTTTGACTTTATGTAATAATTAAATCATTTCCACTTCTATGTAATAGTATACACTGTCGTAAATTTTATTTTTTGTCAATAATGACTTTATGTAATAATTAAATATTTTCCACTTTTATGTAATAGTATACACTGTCGTAATTTTGAATTTTTGTCCATGTTGACTTCATGTAATAATTTAATAATTTCCACTTTTATGTAATAGTATACACTGTCGTAATTTAGATTTTTTTTTTTGTCCATGTTGACTTTATGTAATAATTTAATAATTTCCACTTTTATGTAATAGTATACACTGTCGTAAATTAGAATTTTGGTCAATAATGACTTTGTGTAATAATTAAATATTTTCCACCTTTATGTAATAGTATACACTGTCGTAATTTTGAATTTTTGTCCATTTTGACTTTATGTAATAATTGAATAATTTTTCACTTTTATGTAATAGTATACACTGTCGTAAATTTGAATTTTGGTCAATATTGACTTTATATAATAATTGAATCATTTCCACTGTTATGTAATAGTATACACTGGCGTAAATTTGAATTTTGGTCAATAATGACTTTATATAATAATTGAATAATTTCCACTTTTATGTAATAGTATACACTGTCGTAATTTTGAATTTTTGTCCATTTTGACTTTATGTAATAATTGAATCATTTCAACTTTTATGTAATAGAATACACTGTCGTAAATTTGAATTATAGTCAATAATGACTTTATGTAATAATTAAATATTTTCCACTTTTATGTAATAGTATACACAGTCGTAAATTAGAATTTTGGTCAATAATGACTTTATATAATAATTGAATATTTTCCACTTTTATGTCATAGTATACACTGCCGTAATTTAGAATTTTTGTCCATTTTGACTTCATGTAATAATTGAATAATTTCAACTTTTATGTAATAGTATACACTGTCGTAATTTTGAATTTTTGTCCATTTTGACTTTATGTAATAATTGAATCATTTCAACTTTTATGTAATAGAATACACTGTCGTAAATTTGAATTATAGTCAATAATGACTTTATGTAATAATTAAATATTTTCCACTTTTATGTAATAGTATACACTGTCGTAATTTTTAATTTTTGTCCATTTTGACTTCATGTAATAATTTAATAATTTCCACTTTTACGTAATAGTATACACTGTCGTAATTTAGACTTTTTTTTTTTGTCCATGTTGACTTTATGTAATAATTTAATAATTTCCACTTTTATGTAATAGTATACACTGTCGTAAATTAGAATTTTGGTCAATAATGACTTTATATAATAATTGAATATTTTCCACTTTTATGTCATAGTATACACTGTTGTAATTTTGAATTTTTTTCCATTTTGACTTCATGTAATAATTGAATAATTTCCACTTTTATGTAATTGTATACACCGTCGCAATTTTGAATTTTTGTCCATTTTGACTTTATGTAATAATTAAATCATTTCCACTTTTATTTAATAGTATACACTGTCGTAAATTTGAATTTTTGTCAAATAATGACTTTATGTAATAATTAAATATTTTCCACCTTTATGTAATAGTATACACTGTCGTAATTTTGAATTTTTGTCCATTTTGACTTTATGTAATAATTGAATAATTTTTCACTTTTATGTAATAGTATACACTGTCGTAAATTTGAATTTTGGTCAATAATAACTTTATGTAATAATTGAATAATTTCCACTTTTATGTAATAGTATACACTGTCATAATTTAGAATTTTTGTCCATTTTGACTTTATGTAATAATTGAATAATTTCCACTTTTATGTAATAGTATACACTGTCGTAATTTTGAATTTTTGTCCATTTTGACTTCATGTAATAATTTAATAATTTCCACTTTTATGTAATAGTATACAATGTCGTAATTTTGATTTTTTTTTTGTCCATTTTGACTTTATGTAATAATTTAATAATTTCCACTTTTATGTAATAGTATACACTGTCGTAAATTTGAATTTTGGTCAATATTGACTTTATATAATAATTGAATCATTTCCACTTTTATGTAATAGTATACACTGTCGTAAATTTGAATTTTGGTCAATAATGACTTTATATAATAATTGAATAATTTCCACTTTTATGTAATAGTATACACTGTCGTAAATTAGAATTTTGGTCAATAATGACTTTATATAATAATTGAATAATTTCCACTTTTATGTAATAGTATAAACTGTCGTAATTTTGAATTTTTGTCCATTTTAACTTTATGTAATCATTTAATAATTTCCACTTTTATGTAATAGTATACACTGTCGTAATTTTGATTTTTTTTGTCCATTTTGACTTTATGTAATAATTGAATCATTTCAACTTTTATGTAATAGAATACACTGTCGTAAATTTGAATTATAGTCAATAATGACTTTATGTAATAATTAAATATTTTCCACCTTTATGTAATAGTATACACTGTCGTAATTTTGAATTTTTGTCCATTTTGACTTTATGTAATAATTTAATAATTTCCACTTTTATGTAATAGTATACACTGTCGTAAATTTGAATTTTGGTCAATATTGACTTTATATAATAATTGAATCATTTCCACTTTTATGTAATAGTATACACTGTCGTAAATTTGAATTTTGGTCAATAATGACTTTATATAATAATTGAATAATTTCCATTTTTATGTAATAGTATACACTGTCGTAATTTAGATTTCTTTTTTTTGTGTCCATTTTGACTTTATGTAATAATTGAATAATTTCCACTTTTATGTAATAGTATACACTGGCGTAAATTAGAATTTTGGTCAATAATGACTTTATATAATAATTGAATAATTTCCACTTTTATGTAATAGTATACACTGTCGTAAATTTGAATTTTGGTCAATAATGACTTTATATAATAATTGAATAATTTCCATTTTTATGTAATAGTATACACTGTCGTAATTTAGATTTTTTTTTTGTGTCCATTTTGACTTTATGTAATAATTGAATAATTTCCACTTTTATGTAATAGTATACACTGTCGTAAATTAGAATTTTGGTCAATAATGACTTTATGTAATAATTGAATAATTTCCACTTTTATGTAATAGTATACATTTTCGTAATTTTGATTTTTTTTATCCATTTTAACTTTATGTAATATATGAATAATTTCCACTTTTATGTAATAGTATACACTGTCGTAAATTAGAATTTTGGTCAATAATGACTTTATGTAATAATTGAATAATTTCCACTTTTATGTAATAGTATACATTTTCGTAATTTTGATTTTTTTTATCCATTTTAACTTTATGTAATAATTGAATAATTTCCACTTTTATGTAATAGTATACACTGTCGTAATTTTGAATTTTTGTCCATTTTGACTTTATGTAATAATTGAATCATTTCAACTTTTATGTAATAGAATACACTGTCGTAAATTTGAATTATAGTCAATAATGACTTTATGTAATAATTAAATATTTTCCACTTTTATGTAATAGTATACACAGTCGTAAATTAGAATTTTGGTCAATAATGACTTTATATAATAATTGAATATTTTCCACTTTTATGTCATAGTATACACTGCCGTAATTTAGAATTTTTGTCCATTTTGACTTCATGTAATAATTGAATAATTTCCACTTTTATGTAATTGTATACACTGTCGTAATTTTGAATTTTTGTCCATTTTGACTTTATGTAATAATTAAATCATTTCCACTTTTATGTAATAGTATACACTGTCGTAAATTTTATTTTTTGTCAACAATGACTTTATGTAATAATTAAATATTTTCCACTTTTATGTAATAGTATACACTGTCGTAATTTTGAATTTTTGTCCATTTTGACTTCATGTAATAATTTAATAATTTCCACTTTTATGTAATAGTATACACTGTCGTAATTTAGATTTTTTTTTTTTTGTCCATTTTGACTTTATGCAATAATTTAATAATTTCCACTTTTATGTAATAGTATATACTGTCGTAAATTTGAATTTTGGTCAATAATGACTTTATATAATAATTGAATCATTTCCACTTTTATGTAATAGTATACACTGTCGTAAATTTGAATTTTGGTCAATAATGACTTTATATAATAATTGAATAATTTCCATTTTTATGTAATCGTATACTCTGTCGTAATTTTTTTTTTTTTTTTTTTTTTTGACTTTATGTAATAATTGAATAATTTCCACTTTTATGTAATAGTATACACTGTCGTAAATTAGAATTTTGGTCAATAATGACTTTATATAATAATTGAATAATTTCCACTTTTATGTAATAGTATACACTGTCGTAAATTTGAATTTTGGTCAATAATGACTTTATATAATAATTGAATAATTTCCACTTTTATGTAATAGTATAAACTGTCGTAATTTTGATTTTTTGTCCATTTTGACTTTATGTAATAATTGAATAATTTCCACTTTTATGTAATAGTATACACTGTCGTAAATTAGAATTTTGGTCAATAATGACTTTATATAATAATTGAATAATTTCCACTTTTATGTAATAGTATACACTGTCGTAAATTTGAATTTTGGTCAATAATGACTTTATATAATAATTGAATAATTTCCATTTTTATGTAATAGTATACACTGTCGTAATTTAGATTTTTTTTTGTGTCCATTTTGACTTTATGTAATAATTGAATAATTTCCACTTTTATGTAATAGTATACACTGTCGTAAATTAGAATTTTGGTCAATAATGACTTTATGTAATAATTGAATAATTTCCACTTTTATGTAATAGTATACATTTTCGTAATTTTGATTTTTTTTATCCATTTTAACTTTATGTAATAATTGAATAATTTCCACTTTTATGTAATAGTATACACTGTCGTAAATTAGAATTTTGGTCAATAATGACTTTATATAATAATTGAATCATTTCCACTTTTATGTAATAGTATACACTGTCGTAAATTTGAATTTTGGTCAATAATGACTTTATATAATAATTGAATAATTTCCATTTTTATGTAATCGTATACTCTGTCGTAATTTTGATTTTTTTATTTTTTTATCCATTTTGACTTTATGTAATAATTGAATAATTTCCACTTTTATGTAATAGTATACACTGTCGTAAATTTGAATTTTGGTCAATAATGACTTTATATAATAATTGAATAATTTCCACTTTTATGTAATAGTATACACTGTCGTAAATTTGAATTTTGGTCAATAATGACTTTATATAATAATTGAATAATTTCCACTTTTATGTAATAGTATAAACTGTCGTAATTTTGAATTTTTGTCCATTTTGACTTTATGTAATCATTTAATAATTTCCACTTTTATGTAATAGTATACACTGTCATAATTTTGATTTTTTTTGTCCATTTTGACTTTATGTAATAATTGAATCATTTCAACTTTTATGTAATAGAATACACTGTCGTAAATTTGAATTATAGTCAATAATGACTTTATGTAATAATTAAATATTTTCCACTTTTATGTAATAGTATACACTGTCGTAATTTTTAATTTTTGTCCATTTTGACTTCATGTAATAATTTAATAATTTCCACTTTTATGTAATAGTATACACTGTCGTAATTTAGACTTTTTTTTTTGTCCATGTTGACTTTATGTAATAATTTAATAATTTCCACTTTTATGTAATAGTATACACTGTCGTAAATTAGAATTTTGGTCAATAATGACTTTATATAATAATTGAATATTTTCCACTTTTATGTCATAGTATACACTGTTGTAATTTTGAATATTTTTCCATTTTGACTTCATGTAATAATTGAATAATTTCCACTTTTATGTAATTGTATACACTGTCGCAATTTTGAATTTTTGTCCATTTTGACTTTATGTAATCATTTAATAATTTCCACTTTTATGTAATAGTATACACTGTCATAATTTTGATTTTTTTTGTCCATTTTGACTTTATGTAATAATTGAATCATTTCAACTTTTATGTAATAGAATACACTGTCGTAAATTTGAATTATAGTCAATAATGACTTTATGTAATAATTAAATATTTTCCACCTTTATGTAATAGTATACACTGTCGTAATTTTGAATTTTTGTCCATTTTGACTTTATGTAATAATTGAATAATTTTTCACTTTTATGTAATAGTATACACTGTCGTAAATTTGAATTTTGGTCAATAATAACTTTATGTAATAATTGAATAATTTCCACTTTTATGTAATAGTATACACTGTCATAATTTTGAATTATTGTCAATAATGACTTTATGTAATAATTAAATATTTTCCACTTTTATGTAATAGTATACACTGTCGTAATTTAGAATTTTTGTCCATTTTGACTTTATGTAATAATTGAATAATTTCCACTTTTATGTAATAGTATACATTTTCGTAATTTTGATTTTTTTTATCCATTTTAACTTTATGTAATAATTGAATAATTTCCACTTTTATGTAATAGTATACACTGTCGTAATTTTGAATTTTTGTCCATTTTGACTTTATGTAATAATTGAATCATTTCCACTTTTATGTAATAGAATACACTGTCGTAAATTAGAATTTTGGTCAATAATGACTTTATATAATAATTGAATATTTTCCACTTTTATGTCATAGTATACACTGCCGTAATTTAGAATTTTTGTCCATTTTGACTTCATGTAATAATTGAATAATTTCCACTTTTATGTAATTGTATACACTGTCGTAATTTTGAATTTTTGTCCATTTTGACTTTATGTAATAATTAAATCATTTCCACTTTTATGTAATAGTATACACTGTCGTAAATTTTATTTTTTGTCAACAATGACTTTATGTAATAATTAAATATTTTCCACTTTTATGTAATAGTATACACTGTCGTAATTTTGAATTTTTGTCCATTTTGACTTCATGTAATAATTTAATAATTTCCACTTTTATGTAATAGTATACACTGTCGTAATTTAGATTTTTTTTTTGTCCATTTTGACTTTATGTAATAATTTAATAATTTCCACTTTTATGTAATAGTATACACTGTCGTAAATTTGAATTTTGGTCAATAATGACTTTATATAATAATTGAATCATTTCCACTTTTATGTAATAGTATACACTGTCGTAAATTTGAATTTTGGTCAATAATGACTTTATATAATAATTGAATAATTTCCATTTTTATGTAATCGTATACTCTGTCGTAATTTTTATTTTTTTATTTTTTTATCCATTTTAACTTTATGTAATAATTGAATAATTTCCACTTTTATGTAATAGTATACACTGTCGTAAATTTGAATTTTGGTCAATAATGACTTTATATAATAATTGAATAATTTCCACTTTTATGTAATAGTATACACTGTCGTAAATTTGAATTTTGGTCAATAATGAATTTATATAATAGTTGAATAATTTCCACTTTTATGTAATAGTATACACTGTCGTAATTTTGATTTTTTTATCCATTTTGACTTTATGTAATCATTTAATAATTTCCACTTTTATATAATAGTATACACTGTCGTAATTTAGATTTTTTATCCATTTTGACTTTATGTAATAATTGAATCATTTCCACTTTTATGTAATAGTATACACTGTCGTAATTTAGATTTTTTTTTGTCCATTTTGACTTTATTTAATAATTGAATCATTTCCACTTTTATGTAATAGTATACACTGTCGTCAATTTGAATTTTTGTCCATTTTGACTTTATGTAATAATTAAATATTTTCCACTTTTATGTAATAGTATACACTGTCGTAATTTTTAATTTTTGTCCATTTTGACTTTATATAATAATTGAATCATTTCCACTTTTATTTAATAGTATACACTGTCGTAAATTAGATTTTTGGTCAATAATGACTTTATATAATAATTGAATATTTTCCACTTTTATGTCATAGTATACACTGTCGTAATTTAGAATTTTTGTCCATTTTGACTATATGTAATAATTAAATCATTTCCACTTTTATGTAATAGTATACACTGTCGTAAATTTGAATTATTGTCAATAATGAATTTATGTAATAATTAAATCATTTCCACTTTTATGTTATAGTATACACTGTCGTAAATTTGAATTATTGTCAATAATGACTTTATGTAATAATTGAATAATTTCCACTTTTATGTAATAGAATACACTGTCGTAATTTTGAATTTTTGTCCATTTTGACTTTATGTAATAATTGAATCATTTCCACTTTTATGTAATAGTATACACTGTCGTAAATTTGAATTTTTGTCAATAATGACTTTATGTAATAATTAAATATTTTCCACTTTTATGTAATAGTATACACTGTCGTAATTTTGAATTTTTGTCCATTTTGACTTTTTGTAATAATTAAATCATTTCCAATTTTATGTAATAGAATACACTGTCGTAAATTTGAATTATTGTCAATAATGATTTTATGTAATAATTGAATAATTTCCACTTTTATGTAATAGAATACACTGTCGTAATTTTGAATTTTTGTCCATTTTGACTTTATGTAAAAATGGAATAATTTCCACTTTTATGTAATAGTATACACTGTCGTAAATTTGAATTTTGGTCAATAATGACTTTATATAATAATTGAATATTTTCCACTTTTATGTCATAGTATACACTGTCGTAATTTTGAATTTTTGTCCATTTTGACTTTATGTAATAATTGAATCATTTCCACTTTTATGTAATAGTATACACTGTCGTAAATTACAATTTTGGTCAATAATGACTTTATATAATAATTGAATATTTTCCACTTTTATGTCATAGTATACACTGTCGTAATTTTGAATTTTTGAACATTTTGACTTCATGTAATAATTGAATAATTTTCACTTTTATGTAATAGTATACACCGTCGTAATTTTGAATTTTTGTCCATTTTGACTTTATGTAATAATTAAAACATTTCCACTTTTATGTAATAGAATACACTGTCGTAAATTTTAATTATTGTCAATAATGATTTTATGTAATAATTGAATAATTTCCACTTTTATGTAATAGAATACACTGTCGTAATTTTGAATTTTTGTCCATTTTGACTTTATGTAATAATTGAATCATTTCCACTTTTATGTAATAGTATACACTGTCGTAAATTTGAATTTTTGTCAATAATGACTTTATATAATAATTAAATATTTTTCACTTTTATGTAATAGTATACACTGTCGTAATTTTGAATTTTTGTCCATTTTGACTTTATGTAATAATTGAATCATTTGCACTTTTATGTAATAGAATACACTGTCGTAAATTAGAATTTTGGTCAATAATGACTTTATATAATAATTGAATATTTTCCACTTTTATGTCATAGTATACACTGCCGTAATTTAGAATTTTTGTCCATTTTGACTTCATGTAATAATTGAATAATTTCCACTTTTATGTAATTGTATACACTGTCGTAATTTTGAATTTTTGTCCATTTTGACTTTATGTAATAATTAAATCATTTCCACTTTTATGTAATAGTATACACTGTCGTAAATTTTATTTTTTGTCAACAATGACTTTATGTAATAATTAAATATTTTCCACTTTTATGTAATAGTATACACTGTCGTAATTTTGAATTTTTGTCCATTTTGACTTCATGTAATAATTTAATAATTTCCACTTTTATGTAATAGTATACACTGTCGTAATTTAGATTTTTTTTTTGTCCATTTTGACTTTATGTAATAATTTAATAATTTCCACTTTTATGTAATAGTATACACTGTCGTAAATTTGAATTTTGGTCAATAATGACTTTATATAATAATTGAATCATTTCCACTTTTATGTAATAGTATACACTGTCGTAAATTTGAATTTTGGTCAATAATGACTTTATATAATAATTGAATAATTTCCATTTTTATGTAATCGTATACTCTGTCGTAATTTTTATTTTTTTTATTTTTTTATCCATTTTGACTTTATGTAATAATTGAATAATTTCCACTTTTATGTAATAGTATACACTGTCGTAAATTTGAATTTTGGTCAATAATGACTTTATATAATAATTGAATAATTTCCACTTTTATGTAATAGTATACACTGTCGTAAATTTGAATTTTGGTCAATAATGAATTTATATAATAATTGAATAATTTCCACTTTTATGTAATAGTATACACTGTCGTAATTTTGATTTTTTTATCCATTTTGACTTTATGTAATCATTTAATAATTTCCACTTTTATATAATAGTATACACTGTCGTAATTTAGATTTTTTATCCATTTTGACTTTATGTAATAATTGAATCATTTCCACTTTTATGTAATAGTATACACTGTCGTAATTTAGATTTTTTTTTGTCCATTTTGACTTTATTTAATAATTGAATCATTTCCACTTTTATGTAATAGTATACACTGTCGTCAATTTGAATTTTTGTCCATTTTGACTTTATGTAATAATTAAATATTTTCCACTTTTATGTAATAGTATACACTGTCGTAATTTTTAATTTTTGTCCATTTTGACTTTATATAATAATTGAATCATTTCCACTTTTATTTAATAGTATACACTGTCGTAAATTAGATTTTTGGTCAATAATGACTTTATATAATAATTGAATATTTTCCACTTTTATGTCATAGTATACACTGTCGTAATTTAGAATTTTTGTCCATTTTGACTATATGTAATAATTAAATCATTTCCACTTTTATGTAATAGTATACACTGTCGTAAATTTGAATTATTGTCAATAATGAATTTATGTAATAATTAAATCATTTCCACTTTTATGTTATAGTATACACTGTCGTAAATTTGAATTATTGTCAATAATGACTTTATGTAATAATTGAATAATTTCCACTTTTATGTAATAGAATACACTGTCGTAATTTTGAATTTTTGTCCATTTTGACTTTATGTAATAATTGAATCATTTCCACTTTTATGTAATAGTATACACTGTCGTAAATTTGAATTTTTGTCAATAATGACTTTATGTAATAATTAAATATTTTCCACTTTTATGTAATAGTATACACTGTCGTAATTTTGAATTTTTGTCCATTTTGACTTTATGTAATAATTAAATCATTTCCAATTTTATGTAATAGAATACACTGTCGTAAATTTGAATTATTGTCAATAATGATTTTATGTAATAATTGAATAATTTCCACTTTTATGTAATAGAATACACTGTCGTAATTTTGAATTTTTGTCCATTTTGACTTTATGTAAAAATTGAATAATTTCCACTTTTATGTAATAGTATACACTGTCGTAAATTTGAATTTTGGTCAATAATGACTTTATATAATAATTGAATATTTTCCACTTTTATGTCATAGTATACACTGTCGTAATTTTGAATTTTTGTCCATTTTGACTTTATGTAATAATTGAATCATTTCCACTTTTATGTAATAGTATACACTGTCGTAAATTACAATTTTGGTCAATAATGACTTTATATAATAATTGAATATTTTCCACTTTTATGTCATAGTATACACTGTCGTAATTTTGAATTTTTGAACATTTTGACTTCATGTAATAATTGAATAATTTTCACTTTTATGTAATAGTATACACCGTCGTAATTTTGAATTTTTGTCCATTTTGACTTTATGTAATAATTAAATCATTTCCACTTTTATGTAATAGAATACACTGTCGTAAATTTTAATTATTGTCAATAATGATTTTATGTAATAATTGAATAATTTCCACTTTTATGTAATAGAATACACTGTCGTAATTTTGAATTTTTGTCCATTTTGACTTTATGTAATAATTGAATCATTTCCACTTTTATGTAATAGTATACACTGTCGTAAATTTGAATTTTTGTCAATAATGACTTTATATAATAATTAAATATTTTTCACTTTTATGTAATAGTATACACTGTCGTAATTTTGAATTTTTGTCCATTTTGACTTTATGTAATAATTGAATCATTTCCACTTTTATGTAATAGTATACACTGTCGTAAATTAGAATTTTGGTCAATAATGACTTTATATAATAATTGAATATTTTCCACTTTTATGTCATAGTATACACTGTCGTAATTTTGAATTTTTGAACATTTTGACTTAATTTAATAATTGAATAATTTCCACTTTTATGTAATTGTATACACTGTTGTAATTTTGAATTTTTGTCCATTTTGACTTTCTGTAATAATTAAATCATTTCCACTTTTATGTAATAGTATACACTGTCGTAAATTAGAATTTTTGTCAATAATGACTTTATGTAATAATTAAATATTTTCCACTTTTATGTAATATTATACACTGTCGTAATTTTGAATTTTTGTCCATTTTGACTTTATGTAATAATTGAATCATTTCCACTTTTATGTAATAGAATACACTGTCGTAAATTTGAATTATTGTCAATAATGACTTTGTAATAATTTAATATTTTCCACTTTTATGTAATAGTATACACTGTCGTAAATTTGAATTTTTGTCAATAATGACTTTATGTAATAATTAAATATTTTCCACTTTTATGTAATAGTATACACTGTCGTAATTTTGAATTTTTGTCCATTTTGACTTTATGTAATAATTAAATCATTTCCACTTTTATGTAATAGAATACACTGTCGTAAATTTGAATTATTGTCAATAATGATTTTATGTAATAATTGAATCATTTCCACTTTTATTTAATAGTATACACTGTCGTAAATTAGATTTTTGGTCAATAATGACTTTATATAATAATTGAATATTTTCCACTTTTATGTCATAGTATACACTGTCGTAATTTAGAATTTTTGTCCATTTTGACTATATGTAATAATTAAATCATTTCCACTTTTATGTAATAGTATACACTGTCGTAAATTTGAATTATTGTCAATAATGAATTTATGTAATAATTAAATCATTTCCACTTTTATGTTATAGTATACACTGTCGTAAATTTGAATTATTGTCAATAATGACTTTATGTAATAATTGAATAATTTCCACTTTTATGTAATAGAATACACTGTCGTAATTTTGAATTTTTGTCCATTTTGACTTTATGTAATAATTGAATCATTTCCACTTTTATGTAATAGTATACACTGTCGTAAATTTGAATTTTTGTCAATAATGACTTTATGTAATAATTAAATATTTTCCACTTTTATGTAATAGTATACACTGTCGTAATTTTGAATTTTTGTCCATTTTGACTTTATGTAATAATTAAATCATTTCCACTTTTATGTAATAGAATACACTGTCGTAAATTTGAATTATTGTCAATAATGATTTTATGTAATAATTGAATAATTTCCACTTTTATGTAATAGAATAAACTGTCGTAATTTTGAATTTTTGTCCATTTTGACTTTATGTAAAAATGGAATAATTTCCACTTTTATGTAATAGTATACACTGTCGTAAATTTGAATTTTGGTCAATAATGACTTTATATAATAATTGAATATTTTCCACTTTTATGTCATAGTATACACTGTCGTAATTTTGAATTTTTGTCCATTTTGACTTTATGTAATAATTGAATCATTTCCACTTTTATGTAATAGTATACACTGTCGTAAATTACAATTTTGGTCAATAATGACTTTATATAATAATTGAATATTTTCCACTTTTATGTCATAGTATACACTGTCGTAATTTTGAATTTTTGAACATTTTGACTTCATGTAATAATTGAATAATTTTCACTTTTATGTAATAGTATACACCGTCGTAATTTTGAATTTTTGTCCATTTTGACTTTATGTAATAATTAAATCATTTCCACTTTTATGTAATAGAATACACTGTCGTAAATTTTAATTATTGTCAATAATGATTTTATGTAATAATTGAATAATTTCCACTTTTATGTAATAGAATACACTGTCGTAATTTTGAATTTTTGTCCATTTTGACTTTATGTAATAATTGAATCATTTCCACTTTTATGTAATAGTATACACTGTCGTAAATTTGAATTTTTGTCAATAATGACTTTATATAATAATTAAATATTTTTCACTTTTATGTAATAGTATACACTGTCGTAATTTTGAATTTTTGTCCATTTTGACTTTATGTAATAATTGAATCATTTCCACTTTTAAGTAATAGTATACACTGTCGTAAATTAGAATTTTGGTCAATAATGACTTTATATAATAATTGAATATTTTCCACTTTTATGTCATAGTATACACTGTCGTAATTTTGAATTTTTGAACATTTTGACTTAATTTAATAATTGAATAATTTCCACTTTTATGTAATTGTATACACTGTTGTAATTTTGAATTTTTGTCCATTTTGACTTTCTGTAATAATTAAATCATTTCCACTTTTATGTAATAGTATACACTGTCGTAAATTAGAATTTTTGTCAATAATGACTTTATGTAATAATTAAATATTTTCCACTTTTATGTAATATTATACACTGTCGTAATTTTGAATTTTTGTCCATTTTGACTTTATGTAATAATTGAATCATTTCCACTTTTATGTAATAGAATACACTGTCGTAAATTTGAATTATTGTCAATAATGACTTTGTAATAATTAAATATTTTCCACTTTTATATAATAGTATACACTGTCGTAATTTAGATTTTTTATCCATTTTGACTTTATGTAATAATTGAATCATTTCCACTTTTATGTAATAGTATACACTGTCGTAATTTAGATTTTTTTTTGTCCATTTTGACTTTATGTAATAATTGAATCATTTCCACTTTTATGTAATAGTATACACTGTCGTAAATTTGAATTTTTGTCAATAATGACTTTATATAATAATTAAATATTTTTCACTTTTATGTAATAGTATACACTGTCGTAATTTTGAATTTTTGTCCATTTTGACTTTATGTAATAATTGAATCATTTGCACTTTTATGTAATAGAATACACTGTCGTAAATTAGAATTTTGGTCAATAATGACTTTATATAATAATTGAATATTTTCCACTTTTATGTCATAGTATACACTGCCGTAATTTAGAATTTTTGTCCATTTTGACTTCATGTAATAATTGAATAATTTCCACTTTTATGTAATTGTATACACTGTCGTAATTTTGAATTTTTGTCCATTTTGACTTTATGTAATAATTAAATCATTTCCACTTTTATGTAATAGTATACACTGTCGTAAATTTTATTTTTTGTCAACAATGACTTTATGTAATAATTAAATATTTTCCACTTTTATGTAATAGTATACACTGTCGTAATTTTGAATTTTTGTCCATTTTGACTTCATGTAATAATTTAATAATTTCCACTTTTATGTAATAGTATACACTGTCGTAATTTAGATTTTTTTTTTGTCCATTTTGACTTTATGTAATAATTTAATAATTTCCACTTTTATGTAATAGTATACACTGTCGTAAATTTGAATTTTGGTCAATAATGACTTTATATAATAATTGAATCATTTCCACTTTTATGTAATAGTATACACTGTCGTAAATTTGAATTTTGGTCAATAATGACTTTATATAATAATTGAATAATTTCCATTTTTATGTAATCGTATACTCTGTCGTAATTTTTATTTTTTTTATTTTTTTATCCATTTTGACTTTATGTAATAATTGAATAATTTCCACTTTTATGTAATAGTATACACTGTCGTAAATTTGAATTTTGGTCAATAATGACTTTATATAATAATTGAATAATTTCCACTTTTATGTAATAGTATACACTGTCGTAAATTTGAATTTTGGTCAATAATGAATTTATATAATAATTGAATAATTTCCACTTTTATGTAATAGTATACACTGTCGTAATTTTGATTTTTTTATCCATTTTGACTTTATGTAATCATTTAATAATTTCCACTTTTATATAATAGTATACACTGTCGTAATTTAGATTTTTTATCCATTTTGACTTTATGTAATAATTGAATCATTTCCACTTTTATGTAATAGTATACACTGTCGTAATTTAGATTTTTTTTTGTCCATTTTGACTTTATTTAATAATTGAATCATTTCCACTTTTATGTAATAGTATACACTGTCGTCAATTTGAATTTTTGTCCATTTTGACTTTATGTAATAATTAAATATTTTCCACTTTTATGTAATAGTATACACTGTCGTAATTTTTAATTTTTGTCCATTTTGACTTTATATAATAATTGAATCATTTCCACTTTTATTTAATAGTATACACTGTCGTAAATTAGATTTTTGGTCAATAATGACTTTATATAATAATTGAATATTTTCCACTTTTATGTCATAGTATACACTGTCGTAATTTAGAATTTTTGTCCATTTTGACTATATGTAATAATTAAATCATTTCCACTTTTATGTAATAGTATACACTGTCGTAAATTTGAATTATTGTCAATAATGAATTTATGTAATAATTAAATCATTTCCACTTTTATGTTATAGTATACACTGTCGTAAATTTGAATTATTGTCAATAATGACTTTATGTAATAATTGAATAATTTCCACTTTTATGTAATAGAATACACTGTCGTAATTTTGAATTTTTGTCCATTTTGACTTTATGTAATAATTGAATCATTTCCACTTTTATGTAATAGTATACACTGTCGTAAATTTGAATTTTTGTCAATAATGACTTTATGTAATAATTAAATATTTTCCACTTTTATGTAATAGTATACACTGTCGTAATTTTGAATTTTTGTCCATTTTGACTTTATGTAATAATTAAATCATTTCCAATTTTATGTAATAGAATACACTGTCGTAAATTTGAATTATTGTCAATAATGATTTTATGTAATAATTGAATAATTTCCACTTTTATGTAATAGAATACACTGTCGTAATTTTGAATTTTTGTCCATTTTGACTTTATGTAAAAATTGAATAATTTCCACTTTTATGTAATAGTATACACTGTCGTAAATTTGAATTTTGGTCAATAATGACTTTATATAATAATTGAATATTTTCCACTTTTATGTCATAGTATACACTGTCGTAATTTTGAATTTTTGTCCATTTTGACTTTATGTAATAATTGAATCATTTCCACTTTTATGTAATAGTATACACTGTCGTAAATTACAATTTTGGTCAATAATGACTTTATATAATAATTGAATATTTTCCACTTTTATGTCATAGTATACACTGTCGTAATTTTGAATTTTTGAACATTTTGACTTCATGTAATAATTGAATAATTTTCACTTTTATGTAATAGTATACACCGTCGTAATTTTGAATTTTTGTCCATTTTGACTTTATGTAATAATTAAATCATTTCCACTTTTATGTAATAGAATACACTGTCGTAAATTTTAATTATTGTCAATAATGATTTTATGTAATAATTGAATAATTTCCACTTTTATGTAATAGAATACACTGTCGTAATTTTGAATTTTTGTCCATTTTGACTTTATGTAATAATTGAATCATTTCCACTTTTATGTAATAGTATACACTGTCGTAAATTTGAATTTTTGTCAATAATGACTTTATATAATAATTAAATATTTTTCACTTTTATGTAATAGTATACACTGTCGTAATTTTGAATTTTTGTCCATTTTGACTTTATGTAATAATTGAATCATTTCCACTTTTATGTAATAGTATACACTGTCGTAAATTAGAATTTTGGTCAATAATGACTTTATATAATAATTGAATATTTTCCACTTTTATGTCATAGTATACACTGTCGTAATTTTGAATTTTTGAACATTTTGACTTAATTTAATAATTGAATAATTTCCACTTTTATGTAATTGTATACACTGTTGTAATTTTGAATTTTTGTCCATTTTGACTTTCTGTAATAATTAAATCATTTCCACTTTTATGTAATAGTATACACTGTCGTAAATTAGAATTTTTGTCAATAATGACTTTATGTAATAATTAAATATTTTCCACTTTTATGTAATATTATACACTGTCGTAATTTTGAATTTTTGTCCATTTTGACTTTATGTAATAATTGAATCATTTCCACTTTTATGTAATAGAATACACTGTCGTAAATTTGAATTATTGTCAATAATGACTTTGTAATAATTAAATATTTTCCACTTTTATGTAATAGTATACACTGTCGTAAATTTGAATTTTTGTCAATAATGACTTTATGTAATAATTAAATATTTTCCACTTTTATGTAATAGTATACACTGTCGTAATTTTGAATTTTTGTCCATTTTGACTTTATGTAATAATTAAATCATTTCCACTTTTATGTAATAGAATACACTGTCGTAAATTTGAATTATTGTCAATAATGATTTTATGTAATAATTGAATCATTTCCACTTTTATTTAATAGTATACACTGTCGTAAATTAGATTTTTGGTCAATAATGACTTTATATAATAATTGAATATTTTCCACTTTTATGTCATAGTATACACTGTCGTAATTTAGAATTTTTGTCCATTTTGACTATATGTAATAATTAAATCATTTCCACTTTTATGTAATAGTATACACTGTCGTAAATTTGAATTATTGTCAATAATGAATTTATGTAATAATTAAATCATTTCCACTTTTATGTTATAGTATACACTGTCGTAAATTTGAATTATTGTCAATAATGACTTTATGTAATAATTGAATAATTTCCACTTTTATGTAATAGAATACACTGTCGTAATTTTGAATTTTTGTCCATTTTGACTTTATGTAATAATTGAATCATTTCCACTTTTATGTAATAGTATACACTGTCGTAAATTTGAATTTTTGTCAATAATGACTTTATGTAATAATTAAATATTTTCCACTTTTATGTAATAGTATACACTGTCGTAATTTTGAATTTTTGTCCATTTTGACTTTATGTAATAATTAAATCATTTCCACTTTTATGTAATAGAATACACTGTCGTAAATTTGAATTATTGTCAATAATGATTTTATGTAATAATTGAATAATTTCCACTTTTATGTAATAGAATAAACTGTCGTAATTTTGAATTTTTGTCCATTTTGACTTTATGTAAAAATTGAATAATTTCCACTTTTATGTAATAGTATACACTGTCGTAAATTTGAATTTTGGTCAATAATGACTTTATATAATAATTGAATATTTTCCACTTTTATGTCATAGTATACACTGTCGTAATTTTGAATTTTTGTCCATTTTGACTTTATGTAATAATTGAATCATTTCCACTTTTATGTAATAGTATACACTGTCGTAAATTACAATTTTGGTCAATAATGACTTTATATAATAATTGAATATTTTCCACTTTTATGTCATAGTATACACTGTCGTAATTTTGAATTTTTGAACATTTTGACTTCATGTAATAATTGAATAATTTTCACTTTTATGTAATAGTATACACCGTCGTAATTTTGAATTTTTGTCCATTTTGACTTTATGTAATAATTAAATCATTTCCACTTTTATGTAATAGAATACACTGTCGTAAATTTTAATTATTGTCAATAATGATTTTATGTAATAATTGAATAATTTCCACTTTTATGTAATAGAATACACTGTCGTAATTTTGAATTTTTGTCCATTTTGACTTTATGTAATAATTGAATCATTTCCACTTTTATGTAATAGTATACACTGTCGTAAATTTGAATTTTTGTCAATAATGACTTTATATAATAATTAAATATTTTTCACTTTTATGTAATAGTATACACTGTCGTAATTTTGAATTTTTGTCCATTTTGACTTTATGTAATAATTGAATCATTTCCACTTTTATGTAATAGTATACACTGTCGTAAATTAGAATTTTGGTCAATAATGACTTTATATAATAATTGAATATTTTCCACTTTTATGTCATAGTATACACTGTCGTAATTTTGAATTTTTGAACATTTTGACTTAATTTAATAATTGAATAATTTCCACTTTTATGTAATTGTATACACTGTTGTAATTTTGAATTTTTGTCCATTTTGACTTTCTGTAATAATTAAATCATTTCCACTTTTATGTAATAGTATACACTGTCGTAAATTAGAATTTTTGTCAATAATGACTTTATGTAATAATTAAATATTTTCCACTTTTATGTAATATTATACACTGTCGTAATTTTGAATTTTTGTCCATTTTGACTTTATGTAATAATTGAATCATTTCCACTTTTATGTAATAGAATACACTGTCGTAAATTTGAATTATTGTCAATAATGACTTTGTAATAATTAAATATTTTCCACTTTTATGTAATAGTATACACTGTCGTAAATTTGAATTTTTGTCAATAATGACTTTATGTAATAATTAAATATTTTCCACTTTTATGTAATAGTATACACTGTCGTAATTTTGAATTTTTGTCCATTTTGACTTTATGTAATAATTAAATCATTTCCACTTTTATGTAATAGAATACACTGTCGTAAATTTGAATTATTGTCAATAATGATTTTATGTAATAATTGAATAATTTCCACTTTTATGTAATAGAATACACTGTCGTAATTTTGAATTTTTGTCCATTTTGACTTTTATGTAATAGTATACACTGTCGTAAATTAGAATTTTCGTCAATAATGACTTTATATAATAATTGAATATATTTTCCACTTTTATGTCATAGTATACACTGTCGTAATTTTGAATTTTTGTCCATTTTGACTTTATGTAATAATTGAATCATTTCCACTTTTATGTAATAGTATACACTGTCGTAAATTTTATTTTTTGTCAATAATGACTTTATGTAATAATTAAATATTTTCCACTTTTATGTAATAGTATACACTGTCGTAATTTTGAATTTTTGTCCATTTTGACTTTATGTAATCATTTAATAATTTCCACTTTTATGTAATAGTATACACTGTCATAATTTTGATTTTTTTTGTCCATTTTGACTTTATTTAATAATTGAATCATTTCAACTTTTATGTAATAGAATACACTGTCGTAAATTTGAATTATAGTCAATAATGACTTTATGTAATAATTAAATATTTTCCACTTTTATGTAATAGTATACACTGTCGTAAATTAGAATTTTGGTCAATAATGACTTTATATAATAATTGAATATTTTCCACTTTTATGTCATAGTATACACTGTCGTAATTTTGAATTTTTGTCCATTTTGACTTCATTAAATAATTGAATAATTTCCACTTTTATGTAATTGTATACACTGTCGTAATTTTGAATTTTTGTCCATTTTGACTTTATGCAATAATTGAATCATTTCCACTTTTATGTAATAGTATACACTGTCGTAATTTTGATTTTTTTATCCATTTTGACTTTATGTAATAATTGAATAATTTCCACTTTTATATAATAGTATACACTGTCGTAATTTAGATTTTTTTATCCATTTTGACTTTATGTAATAATTGAATCATTTCCACTTTTATGTAATAGTATACACTGTCGTAATTTTGAATTTTTGTCAATAACGACTTTATGTAATAATTAAATATTTTCCACTTTTATGTAATAGTATACACTGTCGTAATTTTTAATTTTTGTCCATTTTGACTTTATGTAATAATTGAATCATTTCCACTTTTATGTAATAGTATACACTGTCGTAAATTAGATTTTTGGTCAATAATGACTTTATATAATAATTGAATATTTTCCACTTTTATGTCATAGTATACACTGTCGTAATTTAGAATTTTTGTCCATTTTGACTATATGTAATAATTAAATCATTTCCACTTTTATGTAATAGTATACACTGTCGTAAATTTGAATTATTGTCAATAATGACTTTATGTAATAATTGAATAATTTCCACTTTTATGTAATAGTATACACTGTCGTAAATTAGAATTTTGGTCAATAATGACTTTATATAATAATTGAATATTTTCCACTTTTATGTCATAGTATACACTGTCGTAATTTTGAATTTTTGTCCATTTTGACTTTATGCAATAATTAAATCATTTCCACTTTTATGTAATAGTATACACTGTCGTAATTTTGAATTTTTGTCCATTTTGACTTTATGTAATAATTGAATAATTTCCACTTTTATGTAATAGTATACACTGTCGTAATTTTGATTTTTTGTCAATAATGACTTTATGTAATAATTGAATATTTTCCACTTTTATGTAATAGTATACACTGTCGTAATATAGAATTTTTGTCCATTTTGACTTTATGTAATAATTGAATCATTTCCACTTTTATGTAATAGAATACACTGTCGTAATTTTGAATTATTGTCAATAATGACTTTATGTAATAATTAAATATTTTCCACTTTTATGTAATAGTATACACTGTCGTAATTTAGAATTTTTGTCCATTTTGACTTTATGTAATAATTGAATCATTTCCACTTTTATGTAATAGTATACACTGTCGTAATTTTGATTTTTTTATCCATTTTGACTTTATGTAATAATTGAATAATTTCCACTTTTATATAATAGTATACACTGTCGTAATTTAGATTCCCTTTCGTTCAGTCACTACGACGTACGTTAGTGACTAACGAATGGGGGTTTCGCTTAGAAGCCAATTATCTTCGAGAATTCAACAGCGCCCAATGGCAGTGCCAATGCCATGGGCATGCGGAATTTGCATGCGTAACTCCGCCCCACCTCGTGGGTATATAAGGAAGTACGCTGGCAACATCGCATTATGTTTTTGCTTTGGAGCCAAGAGTATCTCTTCACTCCTTCAAGCCTGATCCTGAGTCTTCGACAAAGCTTTGAGACGAGCAGCTTTCCAGAGGCGTTGGTGTTACGGCGCGTTCCAGTGATCATCATACTGCCTGCCTGCTGATCTGCGCAGTGGTCCGTCTGACAGCTGGTGTGTGGTCGCTGGGCGCTTCGGCGTTCTCTGCGAGGCTTTCCTCTCCTAAAAGAGCTTGCACGTGACGCGTCCTTTTCAGGATGTCTCGTCCGTGTACTTCTGGGTGTGGCCGGTTGCTTTCCTCTTCTGATGGGCACAAACACTGTCTGGTATGTCTGGGCTTTCAACATGCTCAGGCAGCGTTTGTGGATGAGTCATGTTCCCACTGCGGGAATATGACCATCGCGGTGTTGCGGTCAAGACTCCATGACCTTCGTAAAGAAGTGAGAGTCCCCTCTACCACACCCCGATCTACTGAGTCCCCGAGGCCCAGTACTTCGGCTGGTGGTCAGGGTGACCTGACGGTTACGGTGTGGAACAAAGCCCCGACGCTCATGCCTCGGGCCACACCCCCGTCTTGCACACTGCAACCCGCGAGTGTTCAGACGCAGATCGCGGGGCCTGCTTCGGCCCCCCCGCGCATCTCGTTTGGCGCTCCAGAGGAGGATGCGATGTCGGTCACCGCATCACAAGGTGGGCTCGAGTCCTCTGAGGATGATGACTCGGCTGTGTTGCCGCCTTCGGGCGTTCCAGCATTGCCCGAGTCGGACCCAGAGCTGACAGCCATGCTGTCTCGGGCAGCCGCGAGCTTAGGGATAGAGTGGAACCCTCCGCCCTGTCCCGAACGCTCAAGGCTCGATGATTGGTTTTTGGGAGCCCGCGCTGACAACCGTCAGTCCCCGCCCCCAATACCTTTCTTTCCCGAGCTGCATGAGGAACTCGCGCGGTCCTGGAAGTCCCCGTTGTCTTCCCGTGACCGGTCAGCGACTTCCTCCGCCTTCTCCGCCCTCGATGGGGCGGCGGCTAAAGGGTACACTGGGGTCCCCCCAGTTGAACGTTCTGTTGCGATGCAACTGTGTCCTCAGAGCGCTTCAACTTGGCGCGGCGATCCAAAGCACCCCTCCAAAGCCTGTCGATTCACATCAACCTTGGTGGCGAAATCGCACAGAGCCGCGGGGCAGGCCGCCGCTTCTTTGCATGCCATGGCGATCCTTCAGGTCTACCAGGCCAGGATCCTCAAGGACATGCACGAGGGTGGAGTTGATCCGGGGCTCTTAAATGAGCTGCGTGCCGCCACCGACCTCGCTCTCCGGGCGACGAAGGTGACCGCACGCTCCCTGGGTCAAGTGATGTCCACAAACGTGGTCCAGGAGCGTCACCTTTGGCTGAACCTGGTAGATATGCGGGACACCGAGCGAACCCGGTTCCTCGATGCCCCCATATCCCAGGCCGGCCTCTTCGGCGGGGCGGTTGAGGACTTTGCCCAACAGTTCTCAATCGCCCAGAAGCAGACTGAGGCTATAAAACACGTACTGCCCCGGCGGCCAGCTGCTGCCTCCACCCAGCCGCCGGCACAGTCGCCTCAGTCTGCTCCCCGCCGAGGACGCCCTCCTAAGGCTCCCGCCCCTCTCACCCGGTCCAAGCAGCAGCCTTCACCCGGGCCGGGTCGTGGAGGAAGCCGTAGGAAGGCGTCCAAGTCCCCTCAGGCCGCCCCGCGCCCCGCTAAACGCCAGGCCAAGCGGCGCTCCTGAGACGGACGGCTCAGGGATGGGAAATTCTTTCGAGGAGATGGTAGCAGGACCACTCCTTCCCCCGGTGGAGGGCCGGGGGAGAATCCTTTGTTCAGCTGCTGGCCCACGGGTCAGCAGCACCCTATTTTGGTCAAAGAAAGAATTAACACTCCCATCCCTGAGCCCACAGAGTCCGGCGATGACAGTGCGCGCCACCCACGGGTCCCGCCACTCGCATCCCACTCTGTCGCCAGCCTCCTGGCAGAGCAGACCCCAGTGGAACGTGCGTCCTTCCCTGGTCTCCTCTGTCAGGACGCAGCAGTCAACCGTGCCCCCGCACCGGGACGCCCCTCAGCCTCCCATGTCCGGGCCGGTGACGCTGCATCGCTGCAAGCCCACACCGGGTACGTCTGTGCTCCGAATGACCCCGCTGGCACAGTTTTTGGAAGTCTGGCTTCAGCTTCCAGGGCTGTCCCGCTGGGTCGCGCGGACCATCAGGCGCGGCTACGCGATTCAGTTCGCGCAGGTTCCTCCCTGCTTCCGGGGAGTCCGCTCCACTATGATCGGGGCCAATGCCCCCGTCATGCGAGCGGAGATTGCCACCCTACTGGCGAAGGGTGCGATCGAACCTGTCCCTCCAGCCGAGATGAACTCCGGGTTTTACAGCCCGTACTTCATCGTACCCAAAAAGACCGGTGGGCTACGGCCAATCCTGGACCTGCGCGTCTTGAACCGTTACCTTCACCGGTTTCCGTTCAAGATGTTGACAGCGAAACGCCTTTTCGAATGCGTTCGTCCAGACGATTGGTTTGCAGCGATCGACCTGAAGGACGCCTACTTCCATGTCTCCATTCTACCTCGACACAGACCGTTCCTACGGTTTGCTTTCGAGGGGCGGGCATATCAGTACGCAGTTCTACCATTCGGGCTATCTCTGTCCCCTCGCGTCTTTACGAAGATTGCCGAGGCAGCCCTTGCGCCCCTTCGGCAGCACGGGGTTCGCATCCTGAATTACCTCGACGACTGGCTCATACTGGGTCACTCTCGGGAGCAGGTTTGCGGACACAGAGATCAGGTGCTCCATCACCTAGCCCGTCTGGGCCTTCGGGTCAACTGGGAGAAGAGCAAACTTTGCCCCGCGCAGAGGATCTCTTTTCTCGGTATGGATATCGACTCGGTCGCCATGTGCGCGCAGCTTTCGAGCGAGCGCGCGCAGTCTCTGCTGACTTCCCTTCGTCAACTCGAGGGCAAGAATGCGGTTCCACTGAAACTGTTTCAGAGGCTCCTGGGGCATATGGCATCTGCAGCCGCGGTGACGCCGCTCGGATTGCTTCATATGAGACCGCTTCAGCACTGGCTACGCGATCGAGTCCCGAGATGGGCATGGCGGTCTGGCACGCTCCGGGTACAAGTGACTCGGGCCTGCTTACAGACTCTCACCCCGTGGTCGAACCTCGAGTTTCTACGGACCGGAGTGTCCTTAGAACGAGTTTCCCTGCATACTGTTGTATCAACAGATGCGTCATCCACCGGGTGGGGTGCCATGTGCAATGGACAAGCAGCCGCGGGCTCCTGGACAGGACCCCAGCGCCTTCTGCATGTCAATTGCCTCGAGTTACTGGCAGTGCGGTTCGCCCTGCACCGCTTCCGAGCGTTGCTGAGGGGTCAACATGTACTAGTCAGGACAGACAACACGGCCGTAGTAGCGTACATCAACCACCAGGGCGGTCTACGCTCCCGCCGTATGTCTCAACTCGCCCGCCATCTCATTCTATGGAGTCAGAAGCACCTGAGGTCCCTTCGTGCTGTCCACATCCCGGGAGAGTTGAACTGTGCAGCCGACGAGCTGTCACGGATTCAGCCCCTCCCCGGAGAGTGGAGACTCCATCCCCAGACGGTTCAGCTGATATGGGAACGGTTCGGCGACGCACAGGTAGACCTGTTTGCCTCCCAGGACTCTTCCCATTGCTCCCTGTATTATTCTCTGACCGAGGGCACCCTCGGCACGGATGCACTGGCGCACAGCTGGCCGTCAGGGCTACGCAAATATGCGTTTCCCCCAGTGAGCCTTCTTGCACGGGTACTGTGCAAGATCAGGGAGGACAAGGAGCAGGTCATTTTGGTCGCCCCGTATTGGCACGGCCAGACCTGGTTCTCAGAACTTCTACTCCTTGCGACAGCCCCTCCCTGGCCTATCCCTCTGAGACCGGACCTTCTCTCTCAGAGACGGGGCACTCTTTGGCACCCGCGTCCGGCGTTCTGGAAGCTCCACGTGTGGCTTCTGGACGGGACGCGGCAGGTTTGAGTAGTCTTCCACCTGCGGTGGTCGCTACCATCACTTCGGCTAGAGCTGAGTCTACACGACGTCTCTATGCTTTGAAGTGGAACCTCTTCGTCTCATGGTGCTCTTCCCGCCAAGAAGACCCCTGGAAATGCCCGATCGGGTCTGTGCTATCGTTTCTCCAGGAGGGGGTGGAACGAAGGCTGTCTCCTTCCACCCTTAAAGTGTATGTGGCCGCAATATCTGCCTACCACGATCTCCTGGGGGACAAAAAGGTAAGTCAGCACGACCTGATCATCAGGTTCCTGAGGGGGGCGAGGAGACTGAATCCTCCTCGCTCTCCTCTCGTACCCTCTTGGGACCTCTCAGTAGTTTTAAGTGCTCTGCAGAGGCCTCCATTTGAGCCTTTGCGGTCAGCTGAGATTAAATTCTTGTCTATGAAGACTGCTCTGCTGACCGCATTGGCCTCGCTTAAGAGGGTCGGGGACCTGCAAGCATTTTCGGTTGACGAAGCGTGCCTAGAGTTCGGGCCGGCTAACTCTCACGTGATCCTGAGACCCCGGCCCGGATATGTGCCCAAGGTTCCCACCACTCCGTTCCGAGACCAGGTGGTGAACCTGCAAGCGCTGCCTTTGGAGGAGGCAGACCCAGCCTTGGCATTGCTCTGTCCAGTACGCGCTCTCCGCGCCTATGTAGACAGTACGCGATGTTTCAGGACCTCAGACCAGCTCTTTGTCTGTTGTGGTGGAGAGCGGAAGGGAAGTGCTCTCTCGAAACAGAGGTTGTCTCACTGGATAGTGGACACCATTGTTTTGGCTTGCCAGCAGCAAGGTCGACCATGTCCCCTTGGGGTTAGGGCACACTCCACTCGGAGTGTGGCCTCCTCTTGGGCTTTAGCGCATGGCGCCTCGCTAACAGACATCTGCAGAGCTGCAGGCTGGGCGACACCCAACACATTCGCCAGATTCTACAATCTCCGAGTGGAGCCAGTGTCCGACTATGTACTCGCCCCTACGGGTGGCCGGTAATGGGCCAGGCTCAGGTGTCTTCGCTTGCTCGCCATTCCACTCCACGGACTGGATACGTGCGATATTTTCCTCAGGTGAGCTCCCCGAGAGCCCTGAGCTCCTCCAGCACTGCTTACGCCGACATCAGTTCAGTCTGCCCTTTCGAGCCCAGACCCTCATGTCCGGCCAGGTGCTCCGTGTGCATGGTTCCCCTCCGGCGACCCCCACACGAGTATTCCCACCGTAAGCCTCCTCAGCGAGCAGGTGTCTTTCCCTCGGCAAGTCCCTGCCACCCCTAGGGTTAAAAATCCACCTTCGGCTGGTTCCCTAGAGATCTTCCATATGCAGCCCTTAGCGGGTCATATGTGTATTCTTAAGTCCTCCCTACGGGTAGGCATCTTGGCATTCCCTCACTGGGATATGCTTCCCAGTGTACCTTGGTATTCCTGTGATAAGTGGGAGTCCTTCGTCCGTACTAGTCTTACGACAGGGTACTCTCACTTACGCAGGGCACTGGATGACGGCTGAGTGGCGTTGTTGTATTGGAACCCCCATTCGTTAGTCACTAACGTACGTCGTAGTGACTGAACGAAAGGGAACGTCTCGGTTACGTATGTAACCCTCGTTCCCTGAGGAGGGAACGGAGACGTACGTTTCCTCTGCCACGTCAGCCGTGCTGCTGGAACGCGGAGTTCAGTCTTGGCTCCTGCAGCAGTAACATAATGCGATGTTGCCAGCGTACTTCCTTATATACCCACGAGGTGGGGCGGAGTTACGCATGCAAATTCCGCATGCCCATGGCATTGGCACTGCCATTGGGCGCTGTTGAATTCTCGAAGATAATTGGCTTCTAAGCGAAACCCCCATTCGTTAGTCACTAACGTACGTCTCCGTTCCCTCCTCAGGGAACGAGGGTTACATACGTAACCGAGACGTTTTTTTATCCATTTTGACTTTATGTAATAATTGAATCATTTCCACTTTTATGTAATAGTATACACTGTCGTAATTTAGATTTTTTTTTGTCCATTTTGACTTTATTTAATAATTTAATAATTTCCACTTTTATGTAATAGTATACACTGTCGTAAATTTGAATTTTTGTCAATAACGACTTTATGTAATAATTAAATATTTTCCACTTTTATGTAATAGTATACACTGTCGTATTTTTTTAATTTTTGTCCATTTTGACTTTATGTAATAATTGAATCATTTCCACTTTTATGTAATAGTATACACTGTCGTAAATTAGATTTTTGGTCAATAATGACTTTATATAATAATTGAATATTTTCCACTTTTATGTCAGTATACACTGTCGTAATTTAGAATTTTTGTCCATTTTGACTATATGTAATAATTAAATTATTTCCACTGTTATGTAATAGTATACACTGTCGTAAATTTGAATTATTGTCAATAATGACTTTATGTAATAATTGAATAATTTCCACTTTTATGTAATAGAATACACTGTCGTAATTTTGAATTTTTGTCCATTTTGACTTTATGTAATAATTGAATCATTTCCACTTTTATGTAATAGTATACACTGTCGTAAATTTGAATTTTTGTCAATAATGACTTTATATAATAATTGAATATTTTCCACTTTTATGTCATAGTATACACTGTCGTAATTTTGAATTTTTGTCCATTTTGACTATATGTAATAATTAAATCATTTCCACTTTTATGTAATAGTATACACTGTCGTAAATTTGAATTATTGTCAATAATGACTTTATGTAATAATTGAATAATTTCCACTTTTATGTAATAGTATACACTGTCGTAAATTAGAATTTTGGTCAATAATGACTTTATATAATAATTGAATATTTTCCACTTTTATGTCATAGTATACACTGTCGTAATTTTGAATTTTTGTCCATTTTGACTTTATGCAATAATTAAATCATTTCCACTTTTATGTAATAGTATACACTGTCGTAATTTTGAATTTTTGTCCATTTTGACTTTATGTAATAATTGAATAATTTCCACTTTTATGTAATAGTATACACTGTCGTAATTTTGATTTTTTTTTGTCCATTTTGACTTTATTTAATAATTTAATAATTTCCACTTTTATGTAATAGTATACACTGTCGTAAATTTGAATTTTTGTCAATAACGACTTTATGTAATAATTAAATATTTTCCACTTTTATGTAATAGTATACACTGTCGTAATTTTGATTTTTTTGTCAATAATGACTTTATGTAATAATTAAATATTTTCCACTTTTATGTAATAGTATACACTGTCGTAATATAGAATTTTTGTCCATTTTGACTTTATGTAATAATTGAATCATTTCCACTTTTATGTAATAGAATACACTGTCGTAATTTTGAATTATTGTCAATAATGACTTTATGTAATAATTAAATATTTTCCACTTTTATGTAATAGTATACACTGTCGTAATTTAGAATTTTTGTCCATTTTGACTTTATGTAATAATTGAATCATTTCCACTTTTATGTAATAGTATACACTGTCGTAATTTTGATTTTTTTATCCATTTTGACTTTATGTAATAATTGAATAATTTCCACTTTTATATAATAGTATACACTGTCGTAATTTAGATTTTTTTATCCATTTTGACTTTATGTAATAATTGAATCATTTCCACTTTTATGTAATAGTATACACTGTCGTAATTTAGATTTTTTTTTGTCCATTTTGACTTTATTTAATAATTTAATAATTTCCACTTTTATGTAATAGTATACACTGTCGTAAATTTGAATTTTTGTCAATAACGACTTTATGTAATAATTAAATATTTTCCACTTTTATGTAATAGTATACACTGTCGTAATTTTTTAATTTTTGTCCATTTTGACTTTATGTAATAATTGAATCATTTCCACTTTTATGTAATAGTATACACTGTTGTAAATTAGATTTTTGGTCAATAATGACTTTATATAATAATTGAATATTTTCCACTTTTATGTCATAGTATACACTGTCGT
The DNA here is from genome assembly GCA_023566225.1 of Romanogobio albipinnatus. Lineage (NCBI taxonomy): Eukaryota > Metazoa > Chordata > Actinopteri > Cypriniformes > Gobionidae > Romanogobio > Romanogobio albipinnatus. Next base: position 3,602,770 of record CM042246.1, on the reverse strand, counting down.
AATTTAGAATTTTTGTCCATTTTGACTATATGTAATAATTAAATCATTTCCACTTTTATGTAATAGTATACACTGTCGTAAATTTGAATCATTGTCAATAATGACTTTATGTAATAATTGAATAATTTCCACTTTTATGTAATAGAATACACTGTCGTAATTTTGAATTTTTGTCCATTTTGACTTTATGTAATAATTGAATCATTTCCACTTTTATGTAATAGTATACACTGTCGTAAATTTGAATTTTTGTCAATAATGACTTTATATAATAATTGAATATTTTCCACTTTTATGTCATAGTATACACTGTCGTAATTTTGAATTTTTGTCCATTTTGACTATATGTAATAATTAAATCATTTCCACTTTTATGTAATAGTATACACTGTCGTAAATTTGAATTATTGTCAATAATGACTTTATGTAATAATTGAATAATTTCCACTTTTATGTAATAGTATACACTGTCGTAAATTAGAATTTTGGTCAATAATGACTTTATATAATAATTGAATATTTTCCACTTTTATGTCATAGTATACACTGTCGTAATTTTGAATTTTTGTCCATTTTGACTTTATGCAATAATTAAATCATTTCCACTTTTATGTAATAGTATACACTGTCGTAATTTTGAATTTTTGTCCATTTTGACTTTATGTAATAATTAAATATTTTCCACTTTTATGTAATAGTATACACTGTCGTAATATAGAATTTTTGTCCATTTTGACTTTATGTAATAATTGAATCATTTCCACTTTTATGTAATAGAATACACTGTCGTAATTTTGAATTATTGTCAATAATGACTTTATGTAATAATTAAATATTTTCAACTTTTATGTAATAGTATACACTGTCGTAATTTAGAATTTTTGTCCATTTTGACTTTATGTAATAATTGAATCATTTCCACTTTTATGTAATAGTATACACTGTCGTAATTTTGATTTTTTTATCCATTTTGACTTTATGTAATAATTGAATAATTTCCACTTTTATATAATAGTATACACTGTCGTAATTTAGATTTTTTTATCCATTTTGACTTTATGTAATAATTGAATCATTTCCACTTTTATGTAATAGTATACACTGTCGTAATTTTGATTTTTTTTTTGTCCATTTTGACTTTATTTAATAATTTAATAATTTCCACTTTTATGTAATAGTATACACTGTCGTAAATTTGAATTTTTGTCAATAACGACTTTATGTAATAATTAAATATTTTCCACTTTTATGTAATAGTATACACTGTCGTAATTTTTTAATTTTTGTCCATTTTGACTTTATGTAATAATTGAATCATTTCCACTTTTATGTAATAGTATACACTGTCGTAAATTAGATTTTTGGTCAATAATGACTTTATATAATAATTGAATATTTTCCACTTTTATGTCATAGTATACACTGTCGTAATTTAGAATTTTTGTCCATTTTGACTATATATAATAATTAAATCATTTCCACTTTTATGTAATAGTATACACTGTCGTAAATTTGAATTATTGTCAATAATGACTTTATGTAATAATTGAATAATTTCCATTTTTATGTAATAGAATACACTGTCGTAATTTTGAATTTTTGTCCATTTTGACTTTATGTAATAATTGAATCATTTCCACTTTTATGTAATAGTATACACTGTCGTAAATTTGAATTTTTGTCAATAATGACTTTATATAATAATTGAATATTTTCCACTTTTATGTCATAGTATACACTGTCGTAATTTTGAATTTTTGTCCATTTTGACTTTATGTAATAATTGAATCGTTTCCACTTTTATGTAATAGTATACACTGTCGTAAATTAGAATTTTGGTCAATAATGACTTTATATAATAATTGAATATTTTCCACTTTTATGTCATAGTATACACTGTCGTAATTTTGAATTTTTGAACATTTTGACTTCATGTAATAATTGAATAATTTCCACTTTTATGTAATAGTATACACTGTCGTAATTTTGAATTTTTGTCCATTTTGACTTTATGTAATAATTCAATCATTTCCACTTTTATGTAATAGTATACACTGTCGTAAATTAGAATTTTGGTCAATAATGACTTTATATAATAATTGAATATTTTCCACTTTTATGTCATAATATACACTGTCGTAATTTAGAATTTTTGAACATTTTGACTTCATTTAATAATTGAATAATTTCCACTTTTATGTAATTGTATACACTGTCGTAATTTTGAATTTTTGTCCATTTTGACTTTATGTAATAATTGAATCATTTCCACTTTTATGTAATAGTATACACTGTCGTAAATTTGAATTATTGTCAATAATGACTTTGTAATAATTAAATATTTTCCTCTTTTATGTAATAGTATACACTGTCGTAATTTAGAATTTTTGTCCATTTTGACTTTATGTAATAATTGAATCATTTCCACTTTTATGTAATAGTATACACTGTCGTAATTTTGAATGTTTTTGTCCATTTTGACTTTATGTAATAATTTAATAATTTCCACTTTTATGTAATAGAATACACTGTCATAATTTTGAATTTTTGTCCATTTTGACTTTATGTAATAATTGAATAATTTCCACTTTTATGTAATAGTATACACTGTCGTAAATTAGAATTTTGGTCAATAATGACTTTATATAATAATTGAATATTTTCCACTTTTATGTCATAGTATACACTGTCGTAATTTTGAATTTTTGTCCATTTTGACTTCATGTAATAATTGAATAATTTCCACTTTTATGTAATTGTATACACTGTCGTAATTTTGAATTTTTGTCCATTTTGACTTTATGTAATAATTAAATTATTTCCACTTTTATGTAATATTATACACTGTCATAATTTTGATTTTTTTTGTCCATTTTGACTTTATGTAATAATTGAATAATTTCCACTTTTATGTAATAGTATACACTGTCGTAATTTAGATTTTTTTTGTCCATTTTTACTTTATGTAATAATTCAATCATTTCCACTTTTATGTAATAGTATACACTGTCGTATATTTGAATTTTTGTCCATTTTGACTTTATGTAATAATTCAATCATTTCCACTTTTATGTAATATACACTGTCGTAAATTAGAATTTTTGTCAATAATGACTTTATGTAATAATTAAATATTTTCCACTTTTATGTAATAGTATACACTGTCGTAATTTTGAATTTTTGTCCATTTTGACTTTATATAATAATTGAATATTTTCCACTTTTATGTCATAGTATACACTGTCGTAATTTTGAATTTTGGTCAATATTGACTTTATATAATAATTGAATCATTTCCACTTTTATGTAATAGTATACACTGTCGTAAATTTGAATTTTGGTCAATAATGACTTTATATAATAATTGAATAATTTCCACTTTTATGTAATAGTATACACTGTCGTAAATTTTGAATTTTGGTCAATAATGACTTTATTTAATAATTGAATAATTTCCATTTTTATGTAATAGTATACACTGTCGTAATTTAGATTTTTTTTTTGTCCATTTTGACTTTATGTAATAATTGAATAATTTCCACTTTTATGTAATAGTATACACTGTCGTAAATTAGAATTTTGGTCAATAATGACTTTATATAATAATTGAATAATTTCCACTTTTATGTAATAGTATACACTGTCGTAAATTAGAATTTTGGTCAATAATGACTTTATGTAATAATTGAATAATTTCCACTTTTATGTAATAGTATACATTTTCGTAATTTTGATTTTTTTTTTATCCATTTTGACTTTATGTAATAATTGAATAATTTCCACTTTTATGTAATAGTATACACTGTCGTAATTTTGAATTTTTGTCCATTTTATGTAATAATTGAATCATTTCAACTTTTATGTAATAGAATACACTGTCGTAAATTTGAATTATAGTCAATAATGACTTTATGTAATAATTAAATATTTTCCACTTTTATGTAATAGTATACACAGTCGTAAATTAGAGTTTTGGTCAATAATGACTTTATATAATAATTGAATATTTTCCACTTTTATGTCATAGTATACACTGTCGTAATTTAGAATTTTTGTCCATTTTGACTTCATGTAATAATTGAATAATTTCCACTTTTATGTAATTGTATACACTGTCGTAATTTTGAATTTTTGTCCATTTTGACTTTATGTAATAATTAAATCATTTCCACTTTTATGTAATAGTATACACTGTCGTAAATTTTATTTTTTCTCAATAATGACTTCATGTAATAATTAAATATTTTCCACTTTTATGTAATAGTATACACTGTCGTAATTTTGAATTTTTGTCCATTTTGACTTTATGTAAAAATTGAATTTTTTCCACTTTTATGTAATAGTATACACTGTCGTAAATTAGAATTTTGGTCAATAATGACTTTATGTAATAATTAAATATTTTCCACTTTTATGTAATAGTATACACTGTCGTAATTTTGAATTTTTGTCCATTTTGACTTTATGTAATAATTAAATCATTTCCACTTTTATGTAATAGAATACACTGTCGTAAATTTGAATTATTGTCAATAATGATTTTATATAATAATTGAATAATTTCCACTTTTATGTCATAGTATACACTGTCGTAATTTTGAATTTTTGTCCATTTTGACTTTATGTAATAATTGAATCGTTTCCACTTTTATGTAATAGTATACACTGTCGTAAATTAGAATTTTGGTCAATAATGACTTTATATAATAATTGAATATTTTCCACTTTTATGTCATAGTATACACTGTCGTAATTTTGAATTTTTGAACATTTTGACTTCATGTAATAATTGAATAATTTCCACTTTATGTAATAGTATACACTGTCGTAATTTTGAATTTTTGTCCATTTTGACTTTATGTAATAATTCAATCATTTCCACTTTTATGTAATAGAATACACTGTCGTAAATTTGAATTTTTGTCAATAATGACTTTATGTAATAATTAAATATTTTTCACTTTTATGTAATAGTATACACTGTCGTAATTTTGAATTTTTGTCCATTTTGACTTTATGTAATAATTGAATCATTTCCACTTTTATGTAATAGTATACACTGTCGTAAATTAGAATTTTGGTCAATAATGACTTTATATAATAATTGAATATTTTCCACTTTTATGTCATAATATACACTGTCGTAATTTTGAATTTTTGAACATTTTGACTTCATTTAATAATTGAATAATTTCCACTTTTATGTAATTGTATACACTGTCGTAATTTTGAATTTTTGTCCATTTTGACTTTATGTAATAATTGAATCATTTCCACTTTTATGTAATAGTATACACTGTCGTAAATTTGAATTATTGTCAATAATGACTTTGTAATAATTAAATATTTTCCACTTTTATGTAATAGTATACACTGTCGTAATTTAGAATTTTTGTCCATTTTGACTTTATGTAATAATTGAATCATTTCCACTTTTATGTAATAGTATACACTGTCGTAATTTTGAATTTTTGTCCATTTTGACTTTATGTAATAATTGAATAATTTCCACTTTTATGTAATAGTATACACTGTCGTAAATTAGAATTTTGGTCAATAATGACTTTATATAATAATTGAATATTTTCCACTTTTATGTCATAGTATACACTGTCGTAATTTTGAATTTTTGTCCATTTTGACTTCATGTAATAATTGAATAATTTCCACTTTTATGTAATTGTATACACTGTCGTAATTTAGAATTTTTGTCCATTTTGACTTTATGTAATAATTAAATTATTTCCACTTTTATGTAATATTATACACTGTCATAATTTTGATTTTTTTTGTCCATTTTGACTTTATGTAATAATTGAATAATTTCCACTTTTATGTAATAGTATACACTGTCATAATTTAGATTTTTTTTGTCCATTTTGACTTTATGTAATAATACAATCATTTCCACTTTTATGTAATAGTATACACTGTCGTATATTTGAATTTTTGTCCATTTTGACTTTATGTAATAATTCAATCATTTCCACTTTTATGTAATAGTATACACTGTCGTAAATTAGAATTTTTGTCAATAATGACTTTATATAATAATTGAATATTTTCCACTTTTATGTCATAGTATACACTGTCGTAATTTTGAATTTTGGTCAATATTGACTTTATATAATAATTGAATCATTTCCACTTTTATGTAATAGTATACACTGTCGTAAATTTGAATTTTGGTCAATAATGACTTTATATAATAATTGAATAATTTCCACTTTTATGTAATAGTATACACTGTCGTAAATTTTGAATTTTGGTCAATAATGACTTTATTTAATAATTGAATAATTTCCATTTTTATGTCATAGTATACACTGTCGTAATTTAGATTTTTTTTGTGTCCATTTTGACTTTATGTAATAATTGAATAATTTCCACTTTTATGTAATAGTATACACTGTCGTAAATTAGAATTTTGGTCAATAATGACTTTATATAATAATTGAATAATTTCCACTTTTATGTAATAGTATACACTGTCGTAAATTAGAATTTTGGTCAATAATGACTTTATGTAATAATTTAATAATTTCCACTTTTATGTAATAGTATACATTTTCGTAATTTTGATTTTTTTTTATCCATTTTGACTTTATGTAATAATTGAATAATTTACACTTTTATGTAATAGTATACACTGTCGTAATTTTGAATTTTTGTCCATTTTGACTTTATGTAATAATTGAATCATTTCAACTTTTATGTAATAGAATACACTGTCGTAAATTTGAATTATAGTCAATAATGACTTTATGTAATAATTAAATATTTTCCACTTTTATGTAATAGTATACACAGTCGTAAATTAGAATTTTGGTCAATAATGACTTTATATAATAATTGAATATTTTCCACTTTTATGTCATAGTATACACTGTCGTAATTTAGAATTTTTGTCCATTTTGACTTTATGTAATAATTAAATCATTTCCACTTTTATGTAATAGTATACACTGTCGTAAATTTGAATTATTGTCAATAATGATTTTATATAATAATTGAATAATTTCCACTTTTATGTCATAGTATACACTGTCGTAATTTAGAATTTTTGTCCATTTTGACTTTATGTAATAATTGAATCGTTTCCACTTTTATGTATTAGTATACACTGTCGTAAATTAGAATTTTGGTCAATAATGACTTTATATAATAATTGAATATTTTCCACTTTTATGTCATAGTATACACTGTCGTAATTTTGAATTTTTGAACATTTTGACTTCATGTAATAATTGAATAATTTCCACTTTTATGTAATAGTATAAACTGTCGTAATTTTGAATTTTTGTCCATTTTGACTTTATGTAATAATTCAATCATTTCCACTTTTATGTAATAGAATACACTGTCGTAAATTTGAATTTTTGTCAATAATGACTTTATGTAATAATTAAATATTTTTCACTTTTATGTAATAGTATACACTGTCGTAATTTTGAATTTTTGTCCATTTTGACTTTATGTAATAATTGAATCATTTCCACTTTTATGTAATAGTATACACTGTCGTAAATTAGAATTTTGGTCAATAATGACTTTATATAATAATTGAATATTTTCCACTTTTATGTCATAATATACACTGTCGTAATTTTGAATTTTTGAACATTTTGACTTCATTTAATAACTGAATAATTTCCACTTTTATGTAATTGTATACACTGTCGTAATTTTGAATTTTTGTCCATTTTGACTTTATGTAATAATTGAATCATTTCCACTTTTATGTAATAGTATACACTGTCGTAAATTTGAATTATTGTCAATAATGACTTTGTAATAATTAAATATTTTCCACTTTTATGTAATAGTATACACTGTCGTAATTTAGAATTTTTGTCCATTTTGACTTTATGTAATAATTGAATCATTTCCACTTTTATGTAATAGTATACACTGTCGTAATTTTGAATTTTTTTGTCCATTTTGACTTTATGTAATAATTGAATAATTTCCACTTTTATGTAATAGAATACACTGTCGTAATTTTGAATTTTTGTCCATTTTGACTTTATGTAATAATTGAATAATTTCCACTTTTATGTAATAGTATACACTGTCGTAAATTAGAATTTTGGTCAATAATGACTTTATATAATAATTGAATATTTTCCACTTTTATGTCATAGTATACACTGTCGTAATTTTGAATTTTTGTCCATTTTGACTTCATGTAATAATTGAATAATTTCCACTTTTATGTAATTGTATACACTGTCGTAATTTTGAATTTTTGTCCATTTTGACTTTATGTAATAATTAAATTATTTCCACTTTTATGTAATATTATACACTGTCATAATTTTGATTTTTTTTGTCCATTTTGACTTTATGTAATAATTGAATAATTTCCACTTTTATGTAATAGTATACACTGTCGTAATTTAGATTTTTTTTGTCCATTTTTACTTTATGTAATAATTCAATCATTTCCACTTTTATGTAATAGTATACACTGTCGTATATTTGAATTTTTGTCCATTTTGACTTTATGTAATAATTCAATCATTTCCACTTTTATGTAATAGTATACACTGTCGTAAATTAGAATTTTTGTCAATAATGACTTTATATAATAATTGAATATTTTCCACTTTTATGTCATAGTATACACTGTCGTAATTTTGAATTTTGGTCAATATTGACTTTATATAATAATTGAATCATTTCCACTTTTATGTAATAGTATACACTGTCGTAAATTTGAATTTTGGTCAATAATGACTTTATATAATAATTTAATAATTTCCACTTTTATGTAATAGTATACACTGTCGTAAATTTTGAATTTTGGTCAATAATGACTTTATTTAATAATTGAATAATTTCCATTTTTATGTAATAGTATACACTGTCGTAATTTAGATTTTTTTTGTGTCCATTTTGACTTTATGTAATAATTGAATAATTTCCACTTTTATGTAATAGTATACACTGTCGTAAATTAGAATTTTGGTCAATAATGACTTTATATAATAATTGAATAATTTCCACTTTTATGTAATAGTATACACTGTCGTAAATTAGAATTTTGGTCAATAATGACTTTATATAATAATTGAATATTTTCCACTTTTATGTCATAGTATACACTGTCGTAATTTAGAATTTTTGTCCATTTTGACTTCATGTAAAAATTGAATAATTTCCACTTTTATGTAATTGTATACACTGTCGTAATTTTGAATTTTTGTCCATTTTGACTTTATGTAATAATTGAATAATTTCCACTTTTATGTAATAGTATACACTGTCGTAAATTTTATTTTTTGTCAATAATGACTTTATGTAATAATTAAATATTTTCCACTTTTATGTAATAGTATACACTGTCGTAATTTTGAATTTTTGTCCATTTTGACTTTATGTAATAATTGAATTTTTTCCACTTTTATGTAATAGTATACACTGTCGTAAATTAGAATTTTGGTCAATAATGACTTTATGTAATAATTAAATATTTTCCACTTTTATGTAATAGTATACACTGTCGTAATTTTGAATTTTTGTCCATTTTGACTTTATGTAATAATTAAATCATTTCCACTTTTATGTAATAGAATACACTGTCGTAAATTTGAATTATTGTCAATAATGATTTTATATAATAATTGAATAATTTCCACTTTTATGTAATAGAATACACTGTCGTAATTTTGAATTTTTGTCCATTTTGACTTTATGTAATAATTGAATCATTTCCACTTTTATGTAATAGTATACACTGTCGTAAATTTGAATTTATGTGAATAATGACTTTATGTAATAATTAAATATTTTCCACTTTTATGTAATAGTATACACTGTCGTAATTTTGAATTTTTGTCCATTTTGACTTTATGTAATAATTTAATTCTTTCCACTTTTATGTAATAGTATACACTGTCGTAAATTAGAATTTTGGTCAATAATGACTTTATATAATAATTGAATATTTTCCACATTTATGTCATAGTATACACTGTCGTAATTTTGAATTTTTGAACATTTTGACTTCATGTAATAATTGAATAATTTCCACTTTTATGTAATTGTATACACTGTCGTAATTTTGAATTTTTGTCCATTTTGACTTTATGTAATAATTAAATCATTCCCACTTTTATGTAATAGTATACACTGTCGTAAATTTGAATTTTTGTCAATAATGACTTTATGTAATAATTAAACATTTTCCACTTTTATGTAATAGTATACACTTGTAATTTTGAATTTTTGTCCATTTTGACTTTATGTAATAATTGAATCATTTCCACTTTTATGTAATAGAATACACTGTCGTAAATTTGAATTATTGTCAATAATGACTTTATGTAATAATTTAATATTTTCCACTTTTATGTAATAGTATACACTGTCGTAATTTTGAATTTTTGTCCATTTTGACTTTATGTAATAATTAAATCATTTCCACTTTTATGTAATAGAATACACTGTCGTAAATTTGAATTATTGTCAATAATGATTTTATGTAATAATTGAATAATTTCCACTTTTATGTAAAAGAATAAATACACTGTCGTAATTTAGAATTTTTTGTCCATTTTGACTTTATGTAATAATTGAATCATTTCCACTTTTATGTAATAGTATACACTGTCGTAAATTTGAATTTTTGTCAATAATGACTTTATTTTAATAATTAAATATTTTCCACTTTTATGTAATAGTATACACTGTCGTAATTTTGAATTTTTGTCCATTTTGACTTTATGTAATAATTGAATCATTTCCACTTTTATGTAATAGTATACACTGTCGTAATTTTGAATTTTTTTGTCCATTTTGACTTTATGTAATAATTGAATAATTTCCACTTTTATGTAACAGGATACACTGTCGTAAATTAGAATTTTTGTCAATAATGACTTTATGTAATAATTAAATATTTTCCACTTTTATGTAATAGTACACACTGTCGTAATATAGAATTTTTGTCCATTTTGACTTTATGTAATAATTGAATCATTTCCACTTTTATGTAATAGTATACACTGTCGTAATTTAGAATTTTTATCCATTTTGACTTTATGTAATAATTAAATATTTTCCACTTTTATGTAATAGTATACACTGTCGTAATTTTGAATTTTTGTCCATTTTGACTTTATGTAATAATTGAATTTTTTCCACTTTTATGTAATAGTATACACTGTCGTAAATTAGAATTTTGGTCAATAATGACTTTATATAATAATTGAATATTTTCCACATTTATATCATAGTATACACTGTCGTAATTTTGAATTTTTGAACATTTTGACTTCATGTAATAATTGAATAATTTCCACTTTTATGTAATTGTATACACTGTCGTAATTTTGAATTTTTGTCCATTTTGACTTTATGTAATAATTGAATCATTTCCACTTTTATGTAATAGTATACACTGTCGTAAATTTTAATTTTTGTCAATAATGACTTTATTTTAATAATTAAATATTTTCCACTTTTATGTAATAGTATACACTGTCGTAATTTTGAATTTTTGTCCATTTTGACTTTATGTAATAATTGAATCATTTCCACTTTTATGTAATAGTACACACTGTCGTAATATAGAATTTTTGTCCATTTTGACTTTATGTAATAATTTAATCATTTCCACTTTTATGTAATAGTATACACTGTCGTAATTTTGAATTTTTATCCATTTTGACTTTATGTAATAATTGAATAATTTCCACTTTTATGTAATAGTATACACTGTCGTAAATTTGAATTTTTGTCAATAATGACTTTATGTAATAATTAAATATTTTCCACTTTTATGTAATAGTATATACACCGTCGTAATTTTGATTTTTTTTTTGGTCAATAATGACTTTATATAATAATTGAATAATTTCCACTTTTATGTCATAGTATACACTGTCGTAATTTTGAATTTTTGTCCATTTTGACTTTATGTAATAATTAAATAATTTCAACTTTTATGTAATAGAATACACTGTCGTAAATTTGAATTATTGTCAATAATGATTTTATATAATAATTGAATAATTTCCACTTTTATGTAATAGAATACACTGTCGTAATTTTGAATTTTTGTCCATTTTGACTTTATGTAATAATTGAATCATTTCCACTTTTATGTAATAGTATACACTGTCGTAATTTTGATTTTTTTTGTCCATTTTGACTTTATGTAATAATTGAATAATTTCCACTTTTATGTAATAGTATACACTGTCGTAATTTAGATTTTTTTTGTCCATTTTGACTTTATGTAATAATTGAATCATTTCAACTTTTATGTAATAGAATACACTGTTGTAAATTTGAATTATAGTCAATAATAACTTTATGTAATAATTAAATATTTTCCACTTTTATGTAATAGTATACACAGTCGTAAATTAGAATTTTGGTCAATAATGACTTTATATAATAATTGAATATTTTCCACTTTTATGTCATAGTATACACTGTCGTAATTTAGAATTTTTGTCCATTTTGACTTCATGTAATAATTGAATAATTTCCACTTTTATGTAATTGTATACACTGTCGTAATTTTGAATTTTTGTCCATTTTGACTTTATGTAATAATTAAATCATTTCCACTTTTATGTAATAGTATACACTGTCGTAAATTTTATTTTTTGTCAATAATGACTTTATGTAATAATTAAATATTTTCCACTTTTATGTAATAGTATACACTGTCGTAATTTTGAATTTTTGTCCATTTTGACTTTATGTAAAAATTGAATTTTTTCCACTTTTATGTAATAGTATACACTGTCGTAAATTAGAATTTTGGTCAATAATGACTTTATGTAATAATTAAATATTTTCCACTTTTATGTAATAGTATACACTGTCGTAATTTTGAATTTTTGTCCATTTTGACTTTATGTAATAATTAAATCATTTCCACTTTTATGTAATAGTATACACTGTAGTAAATTTGAATTATTGTCAATAATGACTTTATGTAATAATTGAATATTTTCCACTTTTATGTCATAGTATACACTGTCGTAATTTTGAATTTTTGTCCATTTTGACTTCATGTAATAATTGAATAATTTCCACTTTTATGTAATTGTATACACTGTCGTAATTTTGAATTTTTGTCCATTTTGACTTTATGTAATAATTAAATTATTTCCACTTTTATGTAATATTATACACTGTCATAATTTTGATTTTTTTTGTCCATTTTGACTTTATGTAATAATTGAATAATTTCCACTTTTATGTAATAGTATACACTGTCGTAATTTAGATTTTTTTTGTCCATTTTTACTTTATGTAATAATTCAATCATTTCCACTTTTATGTAATAGTATACACTGTCGTATATTTGAATGTTTGTCCATTTTGACTTTATGTAATAATTCAATCATTTCCACTTTTATGTCATAGTATACACTGTCGTAATTTAGAATTTTTGTCCATTTTGACTTTATGTAATAATTGAATCGTTTCCACTTTTATGTATTAGTATACACTGTCGTAAATTAGAATTTTGGTCAATAATGACTTTATATAATAATTGAATATTTTCCACTTTTATGTCATAGTATACACTGTCGTAATTTTGAATTTTTGAACATTTTGACTTCATGTAATAATTGAATAATTTCCACTTTTATGTAATAGTATAAACTGTCGTAATTTTGAATTTTTGTCCATTTTGACTTTATGTAATAATTCAATCATTTCCACTTTTATGTAATAGAATACACTGTCGTAAATTTGAATTTTTGTCAATAATGACTTTATGTAATAATTAAATATTTTTCACTTTTATGTAATAGTATACACTGTCGTAATTTTGAATTTTTGTCCATTTTGACTTTATGTAATAATTGAATCATTTCCACTTTTATGTAATAGTATACACTGTCGTAAATTAGAATTTTGGTCAATAATGACTTTATATAATAATTGAATATTTTCCACTTTTATGTCATAATATACACTGTCGTAATTTTGAATTTTTGAACATTTTGACTTCATTTAATAACTGAATAATTTCCACTTTTATGTAATTGTATACACTGTCGTAATTTTGAATTTTTGTCCATTTTGACTTTATGTAATAATTGAATCATTTCCACTTTTATGTAATAGTATACACTGTCGTAAATTTGAATTATTGTCAATAATGACTTTGTAATAATTAAATATTTTCCACTTTTATGTAATAGTATACACTGTCGTAATTTAGAATTTTTGTCCATTTTGACTTTATGTAATAATTGAATCATTTCCACTTTTATGTAATAGTATACACTGTCGTAATTTTGAATTTTTTTGTCCATTTTGACTTTATGTAATAATTGAATAATTTCCACTTTTATGTAATAGAATACACTGTCGTAATTTTGAATTTTTGTCCATTTTGACTTTATGTAATAATTGAATAATTTCCACTTTTATGTAATAGTATACACTGTCGTAAATTAGAATTTTGGTCAATAATGACTTTATATAATAATTGAATATTTTCCACTTTTATGTCATAGTATACACTGTCGTAATTTTGAATTTTTGTCCATTTTGACTTCATGTAATAATTGAATAATTTCCACTTTTATGTAATTGTATACACTGTCGTAATTTTGAATTTTTGTCCATTTTGACTTTATGTAATAATTAAATTATTTCCACTTTTATGTAATATTATACACTGTCATAATTTTGATTTTTTTTGTCCATTTTGACTTTATGTAATAATTGAATAATTTCCACTTTTATGTAATAGTATACACTGTCGTAATTTAGATTTTTTTTGTCCATTTTTACTTTATGTAATAATTCAATCATTTCCACTTTTATGTAATAGTATACACTGTCGTATATTTGAATTTTTGTCCATTTTGACTTTATGTAATAATTCAATCATTTCCACTTTTATGTAATAGTATACACTGTCGTAAATTAGAATTTTTGTCAATAATGACTTTATATAATAATTGAATATTTTCCACTTTTATGTCATAGTATACACTGTCGTAATTTTGAATTTTGGTCAATATTGACTTTATATAATAATTGAATCATTTCCACTTTTATGTAATAGTATACACTGTCGTAAATTTGAATTTTGGTCAATAATGACTTTATATAATAATTTAATAATTTCCACTTTTATGTAATAGTATACACTGTCGTAAATTTTGAATTTTGGTCAATAATGACTTTATTTAATAATTGAATAATTTCCATTTTTATGTAATAGTATACACTGTCGTAATTTAGATTTTTTTTGTGTCCATTTTGACTTTATGTAATAATTGAATAATTTCCACTTTTATGTAATAGTATACACTGTCGTAAATTAGAATTTTGGTCAATAATGACTTTATATAATAATTGAATAATTTCCACTTTTATGTAATAGTATACACTGTCGTAAATTAGAATTTTGGTCAATAATGACTTTATATAATAATTGAATATTTTCCACTTTTATGTCATAGTATACACTGTCGTAATTTAGAATTTTTGTCCATTTTGACTTCATGTAAAAATTGAATAATTTCCACTTTTATGTAATTGTATACACTGTCGTAATTTTGAATTTTTGTCCATTTTGACTTTATGTAATAATTGAATAATTTCCACTTTTATGTAATAGTATACACTGTCGTAAATTTTATTTTTTGTCAATAATGACTTTATGTAATAATTAAATATTTTCCACTTTTATGTAATAGTATACACTGTCGTAATTTTGAATTTTTGTCCATTTTGACTTTATGTAATAATTGAATTTTTTCCACTTTTATGTAATAGTATACACTGTCGTAAATTAGAATTTTGGTCAATAATGACTTTATGTAATAATTAAATATTTTCCACTTTTATGTAATAGTATACACTGTCGTAATTTTGAATTTTTGTCCATTTTGACTTTATGTAATAATTAAATCATTTCCACTTTTATGTAATAGAATACACTGTCGTAAATTTGAATTATTGTCAATAATGATTTTATATAATAATTGAATAATTTCCACTTTTATGTAATAGAATACACTGTCGTAATTTTGAATTTTTGTCCATTTTGACTTTATGTAATAATTGAATCATTTCCACTTTTATGTAATAGTATACACTGTCGTAAATTTGAATTTATGTGAATAATGACTTTATGTAATAATTAAATATTTTCCACTTTTATGTAATAGTATACACTGTCGTAATTTTGAATTTTTGTCCATTTTGACTTTATGTAATAATTTAATTCTTTCCACTTTTATGTAATAGTATACACTGTCGTAAATTAGAATTTTGGTCAATAATGACTTTATATAATAATTGAATATTTTCCACATTTATGTCATAGTATACACTGTCGTAATTTTGAATTTTTGAACATTTTGACTTCATGTAATAATTGAATAATTTCCACTTTTATGTAATTGTATACACTGTCGTAATTTTGAATTTTTGTCCATTTTGACTTTATGTAATAATTAAATCATTCCCACTTTTATGTAATAGTATACACTGTCGTAAATTTGAATTTTTGTCAATAATGACTTTATGTAATAATTAAACATTTTCCACTTTTATGTAATAGTATACACTTGTAATTTTGAATTTTTGTCCATTTTGACTTTATGTAATAATTGAATCATTTCCACTTTTATGTAATAGAATACACTGTCGTAAATTTGAATTATTGTCAATAATGACTTTATGTAATAATTTAATATTTTCCACTTTTATGTAATAGTATACACTGTCGTAATTTTGAATTTTTGTCCATTTTGACTTTATGTAATAATTAAATCATTTCCACTTTTATGTAATAGAATACACTGTCGTAAATTTGAATTATTGTCAATAATGATTTTATGTAATAATTGAATAATTTCCACTTTTATGTAAAAGAATAAATACACTGTCGTAATTTAGAATTTTTTGTCCATTTTGACTTTATGTAATAATTGAATCATTTCCACTTTTATGTAATAGTATACACTGTCGTAAATTTGAATTTTTGTCAATAATGACTTTATTTTAATAATTAAATATTTTCCACTTTTATGTAATAGTATACACTGTCGTAATTTTGAATTTTTGTCCATTTTGACTTTATGTAATAATTGAATCATTTCCACTTTTATGTAATAGTATACACTGTCGTAATTTTGAATTTTTTTGTCCATTTTGACTTTATGTAATAATTGAATAATTTCCACTTTTATGTAACAGGATACACTGTCGTAAATTAGAATTTTTGTCAATAATGACTTTATGTAATAATTAAATATTTTCCACTTTTATGTAATAGTACACACTGTCGTAATATAGAATTTTTGTCCATTTTGACTTTATGTAATAATTGAATCATTTCCACTTTTATGTAATAGTATACACTGTCGTAATTTAGAATTTTTATCCATTTTGACTTTATGTAATAATTAAATATTTTCCACTTTTATGTAATAGTATACACTGTCGTAATTTTGAATTTTTGTCCATTTTGACTTTATGTAATAATTGAATTTTTTCCACTTTTATGTAATAGTATACACTGTCGTAAATTAGAATTTTGGTCAATAATGACTTTATATAATAATTGAATATTTTCCACATTTATATCATAGTATACACTGTCGTAATTTTGAATTTTTGAACATTTTGACTTCATGTAATAATTGAATAATTTCCACTTTTATGTAATTGTATACACTGTCGTAATTTTGAATTTTTGTCCATTTTGACTTTATGTAATAATTGAATCATTTCCACTTTTATGTAATAGTATACACTGTCGTAAATTTTAATTTTTGTCAATAATGACTTTATTTTAATAATTAAATATTTTCCACTTTTATGTAATAGTATACACTGTCGTAATTTTGAATTTTTGTCCATTTTGACTTTATGTAATAATTGAATCATTTCCACTTTTATGTAATAGTACACACTGTCGTAATATAGAATTTTTGTCCATTTTGACTTTATGTAATAATTTAATCATTTCCACTTTTATGTAATAGTATACACTGTCGTAATTTTGAATTTTTATCCATTTTGACTTTATGTAATAATTGAATAATTTCCACTTTTATGTAATAGTATACACTGTCGTAAATTTGAATTTTTGTCAATAATGACTTTATGTAATAATTAAATATTTTCCACTTTTATGTAATAGTATATACACCGTCGTAATTTTGATTTTTTTTTTGGTCAATAATGACTTTATATAATAATTGAATAATTTCCACTTTTATGTCATAGTATACACTGTCGTAATTTTGAATTTTTGTCCATTTTGACTTTATGTAATAATTAAATAATTTCAACTTTTATGTAATAGAATACACTGTCGTAAATTTGAATTATTGTCAATAATGATTTTATATAATAATTGAATAATTTCCACTTTTATGTAATAGAATACACTGTCGTAATTTTGAATTTTTGTCCATTTTGACTTTATGTAATAATTGAATCATTTCCACTTTTATGTAATAGTATACACTGTCGTAATTTTGATTTTTTTTGTCCATTTTGACTTTATGTAATAATTGAATAATTTCCACTTTTATGTAATAGTATACACTGTCGTAATTTAGATTTTTTTTGTCCATTTTGACTTTATGTAATAATTGAATCATTTCAACTTTTATGTAATAGAATACACTGTTGTAAATTTGAATTATAGTCAATAATAACTTTATGTAATAATTAAATATTTTCCACTTTTATGTAATAGTATACACAGTCGTAAATTAGAATTTTGGTCAATAATGACTTTATATAATAATTGAATATTTTCCACTTTTATGTCATAGTATACACTGTCGTAATTTAGAATTTTTGTCCATTTTGACTTCATGTAATAATTGAATAATTTCCACTTTTATGTAATTGTATACACTGTCGTAATTTTGAATTTTTGTCCATTTTGACTTTATGTAATAATTAAATCATTTCCACTTTTATGTAATAGTATACACTGTCGTAAATTTTATTTTTTGTCAATAATGACTTTATGTAATAATTAAATATTTTCCACTTTTATGTAATAGTATACACTGTCGTAATTTTGAATTTTTGTCCATTTTGACTTTATGTAAAAATTGAATTTTTTCCACTTTTATGTAATAGTATACACTGTCGTAAATTAGAATTTTGGTCAATAATGACTTTATGTAATAATTAAATATTTTCCACTTTTATGTAATAGTATACACTGTCGTAATTTTGAATTTTTGTCCATTTTGACTTTATGTAATAATTAAATCATTTCCACTTTTATGTAATAGTATACACTGTAGTAAATTTGAATTATTGTCAATAATGACTTTATGTAATAATTGAATATTTTCCACTTTTATGTCATAGTATACACTGTCGTAATTTTGAATTTTTGTCCATTTTGACTTCATGTAATAATTGAATAATTTCCACTTTTATGTAATTGTATACACTGTCGTAATTTTGAATTTTTGTCCATTTTGACTTTATGTAATAATTAAATTATTTCCACTTTTATGTAATATTATACACTGTCATAATTTTGATTTTTTTTGTCCATTTTGACTTTATGTAATAATTGAATAATTTCCACTTTTATGTAATAGTATACACTGTCGTAATTTAGATTTTTTTTGTCCATTTTTACTTTATGTAATAATTCAATCATTTCCACTTTTATGTAATAGTATACACTGTCGTATATTTGAATGTTTGTCCATTTTGACTTTATGTAATAATTCAATCATTTCCACTTTTATGTAATAGTATACACTGTCGTAAATTTTATTTTTTGTCAATAATGACTTTATGTAATAATTAAATATTTTCCACTTTTATGTAATAGTATACACTGTCGTAATTTTGAATTTTTGTCCATTTTGACTTTATGTAAAAATTGAATTTTTTCCACTTTTATGTAATAGTATACACTGTCGTAAATTAGAATTTTGGTCAATAATGACTTTATGTAATAATTAAATATTTTCCACTTTTATGTAATAGTATACACTGTCGTAATTTTGAATTTTTGTCCATTTTGACTTTATGTAATAATTAAATCATTTCCACTTTTATGTAATAGTATACACTGTAGTAAATTTGAATTATTGTCAATAATGACTTTATGTAATAATTGAATATTTTCCACTTTTATGTCATAGTATACACTGTCGTAATTTTGAATTTTTGTCCATTTTGACTTCATGTAATAATTGAATAATTTCCACTTTTATGTAATTGTATACACTGTCGTAATTTTGAATTTTTGTCCATTTTGACTTTATGTAATAATTAAATTATTTCCACTTTTATGTAATATTATACACTGTCATAATTTTGATTTTTTTTGTCCATTTTGACTTTATGTAATAATTGAATAATTTCCACTTTTATGTAATAGTATACACTGTCGTAATTTAGATTTTTTTTGTCCATTTTTACTTTATGTAATAATTCAATCATTTCCACTTTTATGTAATAGTATACACTGTCGTATATTTGAATGTTTGTCCATTTTGACTTTATGTAATAATTCAATCATTTCCACTTTTATGTAATAGTATACACTGTCGTAAATTAGAATTTTTGTCAATAATGACTTTATATAATAATTGAATATTTTCCACTTTTATGTCATAGTATACACTGTCGTAATTTTGAATTTTGGTCAATATTGACTTTATATAATAATTGAATCATTTCCACTTTTATGTAATAGTATACACTGTCGTAAATTTGAATTTTGGTCAATAATGACTTTATATAATAATTGAATAATTTCCACTTTTATGTAATAGTATACACTGTCGTAAATTTGAATTTTTGTCCATGTTGACTTTATGTAATAATTGAATAATTTCCACTTTTATGTAATAGTATACACTGTCGTATATTTGAATTTTGGTCAATAATGACTTTATGTAATAATTGAATAATTTCCACTTTTATGTAATAGTATACACTGTCGTAATTTTGAATTTTTTTGTCCATTTTGACTTTATGTAATAATTGAATAATTTCCACTTTTATGTAATAGTATACACTGTCGTAAATTTGAATTTTTGTCAACAATGACTTTATGTAATAATTAAATATTTTCCACTTTTATGTAATAGTATACACTGTCGTAATTTTTAATTTTTGTCCATTTTGACTTTATGTAATAATTGAATTTTTTCCACTTTTATGTAATAGTATACACTGTCGTAATTTAGATTTTTTTTGTCCATTTTTACTTTATGTAATAATTCAATCATTTCCACTTTTATGTAATAGTATACACTGTCGTATATTTGAATTTTCGTCCATTTTGACTTTATGTAATAATTAAATATTTTCCACTTTTATGTAATAGTATACACTGTCGTAATTTAGAATTTTTGTCCATTTTGACTTTATGTAATAATTGAATCATTTCCACTTTTATGTAATAGTATACACTGTCGTAATTTTGAATTTTTGTCCATTTTGACTTCATTCAATAAATTAAATAATTTCCATTTTTATGTAATAGTATACACTGTCGTAATTTAGAATTTTTGTCCATTTTGACTTTATGTAATAATTTAATAATTTCCACTTTTATGTAATAGTATACACTGTCGTAATTTTGATTTTTTTGTCCATTTTGACTTTATGTAATAATTTAATAATTTCCACTTTTATGTAATAGTATACATTGTCGTAATTTTGATTTTTTTTGTCCATTTTGACTTTATGCAATAATTGAATAATTTCCACTTTTATGTAATAGTATACACTGTCGTAAATTTGAATTTTTGTCCATTTTGACTTTATGTAATAATTTAATAATTTCCACTTTTATGTAATAGTATACACTGTCGTAATTTAGATTTTTTTTTTGTCCATTTTGACTTTATGCAATAATTGAATAATTTCCACTTTTATGTAATAGTATACACTGTCGTAAATTTGAATTTTTGTCCATTTTGACTTTATGTAATAATTGAATAATTTCCACTTTTATGTAATAGTATACACTGTCGTATATTTGAATTTTGGTCAATAATGACTTTATGTAATAATTGAATAATTTCCACTTTTATGTAATAGTATACACTGTCGTAATTTTGAATTTTTGTCCATTTTGACTTTATGTAATAATTGAATAATTTCCACTTTTATGTAATAGTATACACTGTCGTAAATTTGAATTTTTGTCAACAATGACTTTATGTAATAATTAAATATTTTCCACTTTTATGTAATAGTATACACTGTCGTAATTTTTAATTTTTGTCCATTTTGACTTTATGTAATAATTGAATAATTTCCACTTTTATGTAATAGTATACACTGTTGTCATTTAGAATTTTTGTCCATGTTGACTTTATGTAATAATTGAATAATTTCCACTTTTATGTAATAGTATACACTGTCGTAAATTTGAATTTTGGTCAATAATGACTTTATATAATAATTGAATTATTTCCACTTTTATGTAATAGTATACACTGTCGTAATTTAGATTTTTTTGTCCATTTTGAATTTATGTAATAAATTAAATAATTTCCATTTTTATGTAATAGTATACACTGTCGTAATTTTGAATTTTTGTTCATTTTGACTTTATGTAATAATTGAATAATTTCTACTTTTATGTAATAGTATACACTGTCGTAATTTTGAATTTTTATCCATTTTGACTTTATGTAATAATTGAATCATTTCCACTTTTATGTAATAGTATACACTGTCGTATTTTGAATTTTTGTCAATAATGACTTTATGTAATAATTGAATCATTTCCACTTTTATGTAATAGTATACACTGTCGTAATTTTGAATTTTTATCCATTTTGACTTTATGTAATAATTGAATCATTTCCACTTTTATGTAATAGTATACACTGTCGTAATTTAGAATTTTTGTCCATTTTGACTTTATGTAATAATTAAATAATTTCCACTTTTATGTAATAGTATACATTATCGTAATTTGAATTTTTGTCAATAATGACTTTATGTAATAATTCAATAATTTCCACTTTTATGTAATAGTATACTCTGTCGTAATTTAGAATTTTTGTCCATTTTGACTTTATGTAATAATTTAATCTTTTCCACTTTTATGTAATAGTATACACTGTCGTAATTTAGAATTTTTGTCCATTTTGACTTCATGTAATAATTAAATAATTTCCACTTTTATGTAATAGTATACACTGTCGTCATTTTGAATTTTTGTTAATAATGACTTTATGTAATAATAGAAACATGTCCACATTTATGTAATAAAATACACTGTCGTAATTTAGAATTTTTTTTTTTGTTAATAATGACCATGTAATAATTGAAAAATGTAATGTCGCATGGATGTTTCTTGTCTGTGCTGTTTTCGCTCTGTGTCTTACCTGCTTGTTATTGTGCTCAGGACCCAAAGACGAGGAGTTTGCAGCAAGGCGTTTGGTCGTCCTGTTTTTGATTCTTTCGTGGTCTCTCCAGCCTGTTTGTGTGCTGAAGTGTGTGCAGAGAACACGGGAGCCACCAAACAGTTTTTGAAAAGTGTCACCTTGTCACATTGAATGTTCACGTTTGTGTCTCAAGTTTTTCTCAATAAACTTGTTCACATTGTTCACTACAAATTCAGTCCTCCATTTATCCAAAGTCTGAAAAATGCAAGTTCTGATTTTCAATTAATACAATTTCTTATCAGCATGATGAGTGTTTGCAGTGTAGTCTGACTTTGGGTTTCTTCGGCAGGTCGCAGTTCAAACCACCAGTTGCTGAGGTCTTCATAAAGTGCATTAGTGCCCACACACTCTATCAGCGCCACAGTATTTATCCATTCATTTCTCCCATAGGGATTTTTAAAGTATTTGTATAAGTGTTATAAGCCATGGATCTAGCCAATCAGCTGCGAGGAGATTCACAACACTACAAACTTTGAAGCAAAAAAGTATTTCAAATCAGGCAAAAAGAAAAAGGGACAAGACTGTGCGCTTACCGGCTTCAGTGAGAGAAAGAACTACAATTCCACAAAAAGTTGCAAACAGAATAATTGAATTAAAAACTATGGAGAAACAAAACTACTCATTTAAAAATATTGATTACATGTATATTTGTTGCAAAATATGCTTATATATACAAACGTTTCAATATTTTGAGAGCTTAGAGAGAGTGATTCAATGAAGTCATTCGCCGTGCTTCATGGGAGTGGGCGGAGCTAAAGTTATGATTGTGGAAACTCTCTGGCTGCATCCAAACCCTGGACAATACTACCTTTGGAGGACACATTTCAAGGTAGGAAGGCATCAAGGCACGTCCGAATCTAATGTTCGCTTCACTTCCTGTCTCCTGAGATCCCTTCATCTGATCAATTTTTGAAGGCAGCATAAGTGTATCCTTCGCTGCTTTTGATATCCCACAATCCTATGCGTTCCATACGGTGGCAGTTGAGCTAGAAAAAAAGATGCTGTCCGAAAGTTGTGTTTGCTGGTCGGTTTGTGTGTAAATGTAGCCTGACGTCGTCATACTCAATTCTAGTCAGAATATGAGTCTGATACTGCTCCGTTGGACTGTGATTATGGGGCGTGTTTAAACCGAACCAGGAAAGACCTCAATTGGATAGACCTACAACCAATCAGAGCAACGGAGCGACGCATAACGTTAGTTGTCAAATGTCAACAGAACTCAACTGCACTGTGTTGCCAAGTCCGCGGGTTGAAGCGACCCCAATTATGTGATATACAGACCCAGGAATGCGAAATTTAGCAGCCGTGCCAAAATAACACATATTTTACCCCCAAAATGCCATTTTTCCTGGAGAACCCCTCCACCCGGAAAGCTATTGGGCTAGTTTTTGGCTAGTTTTGAGTAGCAATCGGTTTTGGGCGGGTTTTGTTGAAAAAACTTGGCAACCCTGTCTGCACGCACACTGGAATAAGTAGCCTAAGGTTAGAAGAAAAAGATGAGTGTAAACGATCTTTGTGGTGTTGTAAAAAAATAATTTAAGGATACACAGAGTACTTACCAACACGATCATCATTTCTGAGAGAAATAGTAAAGGTGAACGCATATACGAACAGTTCTCCGTTTAGGATTAGAACAAAATCAACCCAAGCGGCTTTGATGACGTGGATGATTACGTCACTGTTGATCATCTGTCCATCATCGTCTAAAGCCCGCCCTGACAATTTCATTGGTCCGAACAGTTTCTGTTCGGGCATAATTACTTCTCTATGGATCAAGTCCAGACCGAACTGCCCGTGCAAATTTTTTGGTGGGCGGGGCTATGTTCGTCTGGCATCCAGGCTAGTGTAAATGTACATTTTTGACCAACATTTTCCACTTCTGATGTGTAATTTTCTGTACAGCATCATGGGTAATGTAGTTTTTCACCACAAATTCCTCTGTTAAACATGCTCAAAACTACTCTGTGGCGAGCAGCGAGGCTGAGGGACCGTGAGAGCGGGACGAGGCCGCGCTTATCAGTGGGGATGGTCTCGTGTCTCGTGTCTCACGGAGGAGCGACGACAGTGAAGGACGAGAGAGGACCAGGGGTCCGTTCTTCGTACCTCGCTTAATACATCTGAGATGATTTGACAGATCCCAGATCTTTTAATCGTGATAACTGATGTCTGGCTAATTTGGTTCTTCAAACGAATTTGCGGATTGGATTTAAATATCTGGATTAAATGATCTAAGATCACTGCGCGTTCTTGTTTTCGTCCGTGAGGGGCTGCCGCTTTTACTTTCATTTTGTGTTCATTTGTTTTATTAAAGTGTGTTGAATGTTCGCCGGTTCCCGCCTCCTTCTTCCCACACGAACAAACTCTGTTACATACTCATTTTAAAAAGTTTATATATATATATTTATCTCTTTTTGGTGCGTTTTGTTGTCTCTAATCTGATTGGTGGAATTTTCTACACAGCATCATGGGTAATGTAGTTTTTTACCAGGAATTCAGCGGTTAGACACATTTATTTTAAAACTATGTTGAAATAATGAGTGCTCAACAGAAGCAAATACCATCGATTAACATCCGCGTGGCTCACAGTATGGCTGACTTTAATGAGTTATCGTTAACAATCGGTTTTTACTTCCGGAACCGCCTGTTGTGCTCTATTACTACCAAATCAATTCACTATGAACGCACAATACAATTAGAAACCGACTAAAATGAATGAGAAGATGCAGTTTTCAGTTGGAAAAAACTAAAACCTCTTGGTGGGATGTTTTACTGCATGAGACCTCAGAGAAGGATGAGAAGAAAGAAGGCAGCAGCAATGTGATCTGCAGGATAAAATAAAACAAAAAACAAGCCATTTCATGGTAGCAGGATTCACAATCACCAACGAAGACAATTAGTGATCGTGACAGGTGAGGATCTATTTCTGCCGCCGCCGATGTCACATTTCATTTCACAATGATCCGAGATTTTGATTGAGCAGAACAGCGAGAAATCAGAATGAATAAAACATGGCGTGCCATTCGATTCGAGCAAAGCCACATAAGAGAGATTCTCCAACCGATACAGACAGGGTTAGGCATTCATAGTCAATGATTATTCATAACAAGCCACTGACTCTTGAGAAATGGGGCTAAACAGCATTCAAAACGAAATAAACATAATCTGGATTCATTTATTAAAGTTTTGTTGCCTTTTATGCATTAAGGATGCATTGAATTGATCAAATGTGCAACATTTATGTTACAATTTTTTTTTAAATTTTAAATAAATGCTGAACTTTCTGATCCTGAAATAAAGTTTACACAAAAATATTGATTGTTTTCAACATTGATAATAATCATAAATGTGTCTTGAGCATCAAATCCTCATATGAGAGTGATTTGTGAAGGATCATGTGACACTGAAGACTGGAGTAATGATGATAAATTCAGCTTTGATCACAGGAATAAATTACACTTTACTATATATTCACATAGAAAACAGTTATTTTACATTATGATAATATTTTACCATTTTTACTGTACTTTTGATGTTGACCAGAAGAAAGTTTGTTTAAAAAACGTTTAAAAAATCTTTCAGACTCCTTAACTTTTGTATATTAAATGAAAAATACATTCTTATATATATTAATACATTCTTATTACAAATCGATTGTTGATTTACAGCTTCATCTATTGAATTATTTTAATGAAAAACAAATCATTTCTTTTAAAAATTCTACGTGCTTGCTTCTGTTGAAGCCGTCGGCTCGCATTATTTCAACTTATTTTTTTAAATAATCATGTTAAACAGTGGAATTTGTGGAGAAAAATTACATTACCCATAATGCTGTACAGAAAATTCCACCAATCAGAGCCGAGGCAAGCAAAACACCAAAAGAGCTCTTTAGCTCCGCCCACTCCCATGAAGCACTGCGAATGACATAATCGAGTCTCTACACTCTCAAAATACTATGCATATTTTGCAATAAACTAAAAATATATATTTTTTTTATATATAATCAAGATTTTAAATGAGTAGTTTTGAGCATGTTTAACAGTGGAATTCATGGAGAAAAACTACATTACCCATAATGCTGTACAGAAAATTACACCAATCAGAGAGTTGCCACAATCATAACTTTAGCTCCGCCCACTCCTATGAAGCACTGCAAATTATTTAATTTGCAATAAATATACATGTATGTAATCAATATTAATTCGATTATGTCATTCGCAATGCTCCATGGGATTGTAGTTCTTTCCCTCACTAGAGCCTTCACTACTTCACCTGAATTTTCTGAGTTGTATTTTTTAATTTTGTTGATGTTTTCTGTCACAATCATGCTTTCCTACATACTATTATCAGCAGTAGAAACACCAGAAAAATATATGGCTACTACATTTAATCCATGTGTGATATGCAACATGTTTAGTCAATGTATAATATTTTTTGGTGACACTTCAATAGATGAAGCTGTAAATCATAAATCATGTATTCTTCATTTAATATACAAAAGTTAAAGAGAAGACCTTCAATATGAAGATTTATGATCTGGGGACAGGTGGTTGTAGATAATGAGTGATAAAGAAATGATTTTGATCAAGAGAAAACGCTTGTGAAGGACATTATAGTGAACTTTCCTGTAGCTCAAACAGTAGAGCATGGCGCTAGCAACGCCAAGGTCATGGGTTTGATTACCAGGGAAAGCAAGAACTGACAAAAATGTGTACCTTAAATGCTATGTAAGTCGCTTTGGATAAAAGCGTCTGCCAAATGCATAAATGTAAATGTAAACTTCAGAGTGCAAATGTGCTTGTTTTCCAGACTAATGGCAGGACATGCAGAGCAGATCGTCTAGCTCTATCTTTGGCCCTCTCCAGGCTTAAAACGCAACAATAATGGAAGTGGAAAGCAAGAATTGATCCGTGTTAAAAGCCACTTGTGAGGCGAGGCTCCATTTGTCTGTGTAGAAGAGAGCAGCAGGTAAAAATGCTTCTGGAAAAGCTCCAGCGGACGTTAACAGCAAAGAACAGGACCGACTGTGACAGAAAATACATCATTAGCTCGTAGCGTTCGTCTGAGCCATTAGAAACCGTCCAGAAGAGCTCCTGCTGTAACACTGAGCCAAAGACATTACCACTGATGCTTAGCACGTCACACCACCACACAAATCTGTGTTCAACGCTAAAAACATGATGCTAACATGCCATCATTATAGGGTTAATTCACTCAGAAATAACTCATATGGCTTTCTTTCTTCCGTGGGACACAAATGGAGATGTTTAGATAAATGCCCTCTTCTATACAATCAAGATAAATGGAGACAAGAGTAAACAAAGTCTAAAAATGACCCAAGCAGCATAAAGTAGTCAATATGACTTGAGTGATATATTGCACGAGGAATAGATGGTCCTTAACGCTGTAAAGCCCGATATACATCAGGTTTTTATGGCTCATAGTCTGATATAGTGAGAATATGAAGGAAAAAACAGCTCAAGGTTATAATTTATAATTTGGTGCAGATTTGTGATATTTATATGGACAAAAAATGATGAAATTCTGATGCTTGTAATGTAAATCAATGAGATCTTATAGCAGAAAATATTAAATATTACATCAAATGCATATAAATATTAACATCTGCCAATAATATGCCTTAGTAAGATGATATTTAAATGCTTAGTTTTATGATCAAAGCTCTTTCGTTTTAAAACATACACTGATCAGGCATCACATTATGACCTTCCTAATATTGTGTTGGTCCCTGACCCGTCGAGGCATGGACTCCACTTGACCCCTGAAGGTGTGCTGTGGTATCTGGCACCAAGATGTTAGCAGCAGATCCTTTAAGTCCTGTATGTTGTGAGGTGGGTCCTCCATGGATCGGACTTGTTTGTTCTGCACATCCCACAGATGCTCGATTGGATTGAGATCTGGGGAATTTGGAGGCCAAGTCAACGCCTCAAACTCGCTGTTGTGCTCCTCAAAGCATTCCTGAAGCATTTGTGCTTTGTGGCGGCGCATTATCTGCTGAAAGAGCCACAGCCACCAGGGAATACCGTTTCCATGAAAGGCTGGACATGGTCTCAACAATGCTTAGGTAGGTGGGACGTGTCAAAGTAACATCCACATGGATGGAGGACCCAAGGTTTCCCAGCAGAACATTGCCCAAAGCATCACTGCCTCCGCCACCACGCCTTCTTCCCATAGTGCACCTGGTGCCATGTGTTCCCCAGGTAAGCCACGCACACACACCCGGCCATCCACATGATGTAAAAGAAAACGCGATTCATCAGACCAGGACACCTTCTTCCATTGCTCCGTGGTCCAGTTCTGATGCTCACGTGCCACTGTTGGTGCTTTCGGGGGTGGACAGGGGTCAGCATGGGCACCCTGACTGGTCAGCGGCTATGCCGCCCCATACGCAACAAACTGAGATGCACTGTGTATTCTGACACCTTTCTATCAGAACCAGCATTAACTTCTTGAGCAGTTTGAGCTCCAGTAGCTCGTCTGTTTGATCGGACCACACGGGCCAGCCTTCGCTCCCCACGTGCATCAATGAGCCTCGGCCGCCCATGACCCTGTGGCCGGTTCTCCACTGTTCCTTCCTTGGAGCACTTTTGATAGAGACTGACCACTGCAGACCGGGAACACCCCACAAGAGCTGCAGAGATTTGACAGAAAGACACATGGAGCTGAAGGAGGACGTTTATTATTGATGTTCATATTTTAAATACATTTGCATACCAAATAAGAGACAGTAGGCTTAAGGTTGCCAAGTTTGAGTGGCAGAAGAGCAGCGTGAGCATCATAAGAACGGCATGAGGGTTAGTGAATTATGACAGACTATTATCACCTAATGTGTGTTTTACGGCACAATAAGTGAGTTTTATGTGAGATGGTGGTCCAGTGGGTTAAACCATGGAACTGATACGCAGAAGGTTGCTGGTTCGAGCCCAGCGGTCACCACCAGTGTGAACTTGAGCAAGGCACTTTACTCCATGTTGGTCCTGTAATAAGCGATGTGCTTTGGATAAAAGCATCTGCCAAATGCATAAATGTAAATGCAATAATGCTCAGACACACCTGTGAAATGCGGATCCTGTTATAATAGTCCACTCAAGCAGGTTTCTGGTGGGTCGGGTCATCTACAGGCAGTGAGACACTTAGATATACATAATAAAGGCTAGATGTCTTAGTTACGGCGGAGTCTCTAACGTCATCACCATCACAGGCAGGGCTCTGTGGTACCTGATGTAAGGCGAGTGATCTGCACAAACCAGAGATGGGCACTCGGACTCGAGTCGCATTTTATGAGACTTCAGACTTGACTCGACTCGACAAAAAAGACTTTTAAAAACAACTCAAGTCTTTAATCCTTATCTATCGTAAAAAAAATTTTTTAATCTTTATTTGAATGTTATAATATCTGCTTCACATGTACGTGTGGTGGTAGATTGGACCCTTGTTATAGAATTTCATTACGGATGTCCGTGTATTGCGTGCGTCATAAGAGTCCCATGAAACATGACAAGATCCATCGTGCCATTTGTTCTCACATATGGATTTATTACCGTGTCAGATAGGCTAGATGCAAAGAATGTGTGGAAAACAATTCAAGATGCAGGAACGTCCTTTTATTAGACATCGCGTCCACACAGGTTAGTGACATTAACTCACACAGCTCGCTGTTTTACTGTGGTGTAGCCGAGTGGCTCTTTTGGATTGCCAGCCTGTTAAAACATGAAGAAAATCTAACCTTTAAACCTAGCACTAGGTTTTAGTTTTATAAATCTTTTCGTAGCTTCTCTCTCTCTCTCTGTAGACACGAGAGAGAGAAAGAAAGATGTTAATCCATTTATTGCTTAAAGCGCATATTTTAACGTCTCGCAATCAGCATGCGTACAGTTTTCTTTTGACTAGAAACAACTAGAAACATTCGGTTTGATTATTTTCTGATCATGTCTGTCGTCCGTAACAACGCTGTGTAACAAACGTGAATGGCGCCATCTTGTGTCCACTTAGTGACTGTATTGAAAATGACTGCTTGTCTTGTTGCCTGGACAATAGTTTTTTTTTATTTTACATTATAATGGATTATAATTTATAACGTAAGGCTGGATGTATCCCTTACATCTTAGGACTTATATTACAAACAAAACAGATGATAGAAAGGTCATATTTTGTCTATTTAAAAAAAAAAAGGATTTTTGAATATGATTTTTTTTTTTTGTAAGACATAAAATGACTTGAGACTCATGAATAAAGACTCCAAACTTAAACTCTGACTCCATCTTAAAGATTTCAGACTTGACTCGGACTCCAGTGATAAAGACTCCAGACTTGACTCGGACTCCAGTGATAAAGACTCCAGACGTGACTCGGACTCCAGCTTAAAGACTTCAGACTTGACTCGGACTCCAGCTTAAAGACTTCAGACTTGACTCGGACTCGTGAATAAAGACTCCAAACTTGACTCTGACTCCAGCTTAAAGACTTCAGACTTGACTCGGACTCCAGCTTAAAGACTTCAGACTTGACTCGGACTCCAGCTTAAAGACTCCAAACTTGACTCTGACTCCAGCTTAAAGACTTCAGACTTGACTCGGACTCCAGCTTAAAGACTTCAGACTTGACTCGGACTCGTGAATAAAGACTCCAAACTTGACTCTGACTCCAGCTTAAAGACTTCAGACTTGACTCTGACTCCAGTCATAAAGATTCCAGACTTGACTCTGACTCTAGCTTAAAGACTTCAGACTTGACTTGGACTCCATCTTAAAGATTTCAGACTTGACTCGGACTCCAGTCATAAAGATTCCAGACTTGACTCTGACTCTAGCGTAAAGACTTCAGACTTGACTTGGACTCCAGCTTAAAGACTCCAGACTTGACTCGGACTCCAGCTTAAAGAGTCAAGTCTTCAAGTCTTAAAGACTTCAAACGGACTCCAGCTTAAAGACTTCAGACTTGACTCGGACTCCAGCTTAAAGACTTCAAACGGACTCCAGCTTAAAGACTTCAGACTTGACTCGGACTCCAGCTTAAAGACTTCAGACTTGACTCGGACTCCAGCTTAAAGACTTCAGACTGGACTCTGACTCCAGCTTAAAGACTTCAGACTTGACTCGGACTTGTGAATAATGACTCCAAACTTGACTCGGACTCCAGTGATAAAGACTCCAGACTTGACTCGGACTCCAGCTTAAAGACTTCAGACTTGACTCGGACTTGTGAATAAAGACTCCAAACTTGACTCTGACTCCAGCTTAAAGACTTCAGACTTGACTCGGACTCCAGTTTAAAGACTTCAGACTTGACTCGGACTCCTGCTTAAAGACTCCAAACTTGACTCGGACTCCAGCTTAAAGACTTCAGACTGGACTCTGACTCCAGCTTAAAGACTTCAGACTGGACTCTGACTCCAGCTTAAAGACTTCAGACTTGACTCGGACTCCAGCTTAAAGACTTCAGACTGGACTCTGACTCCAGCTTAAAGACTTCAGACTTGACTCGGACTCGTGAATAAAGACTCCAAACTTGACTCGGATTCCAGTGATAAAGACTCCAGACTTGACTCTGACTCCAGCTTAAAGACTTCAGACTTGACTCGGACTCCAGCTTAAAGTCTTCAGACTTGACTCGGACTCCAGCTTAAAGACTTCAGACTGGACTCGGACTCCAGCTTAAAGACTTCAGACTTGACTCGGACTCGTGAATAAAGACTCCAAACTTGACTCGGACTCCAGTGATAAAGACTTCAGACTTGACTCGGACTCCAGCTTAAAGACTTCAGACTTCACTCGGACTCCAGCTTAAAGACTTCAGACTTGACTCGGACCCAAGCTTAAAGACTTCAGACTTGACTCAGACTTGTGAATAAAGACTCCAAACTTGACTCTGACTCCAGTGATAAAGACTCCAGATTTGACTCGGACTCCAGCTTAAAGACTTCAGACTTGACTCGAACTCCAGCTTAAAGACTTCAGACTTGACTCGGACTCCAGTGATAAAGACTTCAGACTTGACTCAGACTCCAGCTTAAAGACTTCAGACTTGACTCGGACTCCAGATGAAAGACTTGTGAACATCTCTGGCACGAACACCAATACTCTTATCTCACTGAAATCTTGACGGATTTACAAATGGTTTGGTTTCTTACAAATGTTATTAGCGTGGCTATAATTATGGATGCTTGAACAAATTATGAATAATTTTTCATAAGTATGCAATGTCATAACTACATCTCTGACGTTTATAACAAACCAAACAGTTTGAAAATAGAATTGGTAGAAAATTGAGCAAGTTATGGTTATTTAAAAAGTGCAAGCACCATTAAAACAATGTTATGTGTGAGCGAGCTAACTGTGACAAGATGGCCGCCAGGTGCGGATGTCGACCTCCATTGGCCAGCAGCGCGGACGAGACATCTAGCCTTTATTATGTATATCTATGGTGAGACACACATACAGGGAGTGCAGAATTATTAGGCAAGTTGTATTTTTGAGGATTAATTTTACAACATTAATAATTAAACAACAACCATGTTGTCAATGAACACAAAAAACTCATTAATATCAAAGCTGAATATTTTTGGAAGTGGTTTTTAGTTTTAGCTATTTTAGGGGGATATCTGTGTGTGCAGGTGACTATTTCTGTGCATAATTATTAGGCAACTTAACAAAAAACAAATTTATACCCATTTCAATTATTTATTTTTACCAGTGAAACCAATATAACATCTCAACATTCACAAATATACATTTCTGACATTCAAAAACCAAACAAAAACAAATCAGTGACCAATATAGCCACCTTTCTTTGCAAGGACACTCAAAAGCCTGCCATCCATGGATTCTGTCAGTGTTTTGATCTGTTCACCATCAACATTGCGTGCAGCAGCAACCACATCCTCCCAGACACTGTTCAGAGAGGTGTATTGTTTTCCCTCCTTGTAAATCGCACATTTGATGATGGACCACAGGTTCTCAATGGGGTTCAGATCAGGTGAACAAGGAGGCCATATCATTAGATTTTCTTCTTGTATACCCTTTCTTGCCAGCCACGCTGTGGAGTACTTGGACGCGTGTGATGGAGCATTGTCCTGCATGAAAATCATGTTTTTCTTGAAGGATGCAGACTTCTTCCTGTACCACTGCTTGAAGAAGGTGTCTTCCAGAAACTGGCAGTAGGACTGGGAGTTGAGCTTGACTCCATCCTCAACCCAAAAAGGCCCCACAAGCTCATCTTTGATGATACCAGCCCAAACCAGTACTCCACCTCCACCTTGCTGGCGTCTGAGTCGGACTGGAGCTCTCTGCCCTTTACCAATCCAGCCACGGGCCCATCCATCTGGCCATCAAGACTCACTCTCATTTCATCAGTCCATAAAACCTTAGAAAAATCAGTCTTGAGATATTTCTTGGCCCAGTCTTGACGTTTCAGCTTGTGTGTCTTGTTCAGTGGTGGTCGACTTTCTGCCTTTCTTACCTTGGCCATGTCTCTGAGTATTGCACACCTTGTGCTTTTGGGCACTCCAGTGATGTTGCAGCTCTGAAATATGGCCAAACTGGTGGCAAGTGGCATCTTGGCAGCTGCACGCTTGACTTTTCTCAGTTCACGGGCAGTTATTTTGCGCCTTGGTTTTTCCACACGCTTCTTGCGACCCTGTTGACTATTTTGAATGAAACGCTTGATTGTTCGATGATCACGCTTCAGAAGCTTGGCTATTTTAAGACTGCTGCATCCCTCTGCAATATATCTCACTATTTTTGACTTTTCTGAGCCTGTCAAGTCCCTTTTGACCCATTTTGCCAAAGGAAAGGAAGTTGCCTAATAATTATGCACACCTGATATAGGGTGTTGATGTCATTAGACCACACCCCTTCTCATTACAGAGATGCACATCACCTAATATGCTTAATTGGTAGTAGGCTTTCCAGCCTATACAGCTTGGAGTAAGACAACATGCATAACGAGTATGATGTGGTCAAAATACTCATTTGCCTAATAATTCTGCACTCCCTGTACAAGGTCAGTCAAGTGAACTCTGACCTTGTGGTTTCTCTATGGTCCTGTTAGACCAGCAAATACACTCCAAAGACTGCAGGAGTCAAAGGGGCTGAATCCTGGGAGTCCAGAGAGAAAACCACAGAGAAAGAGAAAGCGTCTGTGGCACTGGGGGGATGAGATGTTCAACAGTCTTTAGTGTGTAATATTGCTGAGCATGAAAGCGTCCCTGTTCTCTATATCAGTGTCAGTGTTTCTGAACTCCTGAAACGCCTCCATTGTAGTCTTGAGTTTTCTTCCGGGAACAAACACGTCACAATATTCCTCATTTAATAATTCATACGCAGAATAAAGGGACGGGGCCTGGTTGAGTTAGTTAGTAGTGTGTTGAAACTGGCGGTTATGTTAAGGGGCAGGACATTTCCCAAACACTCAACCAATCACAACACACTGCTCCAGCCGACCAATCAGAGCACAGTGTGCTTTCCAGAAGGAGGGGCTTCATAGAGACAGGAACTAAACAGAGCGTTACTGACAGACTGGGAAGAGACGAGCTGCAACAATGGAGAATATGAGGAAAATAATCAACATTCAAGCAGGAAAACCTGCTCTAGTAGAGCCCAAACACACATCAAGACTCTGTAAAAGGGCATAAAATGGGCTCTTTAAAACTTTCCTCCAGAGTTTCTCAACATTAGTATTACATTTACACAGAATATTTAATATTTAAGGTGAATATTTGCACTGCTTTTTCATCAGTACCATATTTCATTAAAAACGAGAGAGATGCACATTTTCAGAGATCCAAATATATATGCAAAAGAGACCAAACACGGAAAATATATCCCTCATTTTTCATTTCATTTGAAATCACAAAAGCCCTAATGGCATTTATATTAACTCTAATATTTAATATTTAACATAGGCTAATGAAACATGCAGTAATTAGCAGCTGCCTTTTCATATGCACTATCTGAACAATTGGCAATTAGTCTCGTGGGATTATTTTAATAGTTATTTTTTGGGAGAAGAGCACTTAACATTGCAATATCTGTGTAACACACATTAAATTGAAGAAATATTTACAACAGCAATAAACAATAATCAAGTGTACCAACAATTACAAGAAGCACCACAATATAATAATAAGTGATTATTTTGAATTACTCTGCTCATGTAATCATGTTAAAGGACTTCATCAATAAAGCAATCAGTGCAAATTGCGCACTAAAGTAATTACTCTGCATCATGAGCACTGTAATGCGAAGTGGATTGGAGATCTAATCACAAGAGAGACGTTTAGGAAATAACTCAATATCTTATAAATCTCCATCATATTTTTTTGGCACATCTTCTCTTAAGATCTATTACCATCTTTTACGTCTTGGGCGGGATGCCCGGGAAACTGTTCTCCGATCAGAGAGTCAAACTGTTGGACATTAAATCTGCTGTAAATCCACACGGGCTTTAATGAGGCCTTTCATTTTGTGAGGAGAAAGGCTCCTGTTGATCAAACTTTTTGTAAGTGCTTTCTCATTTCTGCTTTTCTGAGTATTTTGTCCACTAAATACGAGTCTTTTTTGAGCACTTCACATATCAACTTTGGATGTTTAAAGAAAGAAGGAAGGTCACAATTTAGATTAGGGACCAATTTTCACTATTTACTACACAGCAAAAACTCCAGAGTTAAATTAACTCTCCTGGGAGTACATGTGAGACCACACTCAAGAGTGTTGAAGTGTTATAATAAGAGTGTTAAAGTAACACTGAAGCCAGTGTTAAAGTTAATGAGATAATTAAGTGATTAATTGAGTGATGATTGGCTATTATTGAAGACACCTGATGATAACAAGCAGAATCACCAAATGAGAAAAATCTTAAAAATCAGTCGCCATTATGGTGAACAGTGTTTGCTTTACTTTTTGACTTTTTAATATTATATTTTGTTTGGTGCTGTAACTGAGTTGTAACAGCCAGACAAACAATGACAAAAGCTGATTGCTTGGTGTTGGTTATGTTTTGACTGAATCACTAACCTCATTTAGAGCTGAGTTGGGTTTATCTTGTTGATTATGACATAAGATCCAGCATTTTCAATATAATTCTAAGGATTTCTTTAAAAAAAAAAAACATTTAGGCACACGCAAATCACGAATCAGTGTAGGAATCTCAACAACGGTGACAAACAGCTTGTAAAGCTCATAATTTATTCATGCAGTAATGAATGATGGGAGCCATGAAAGAATTTTGATTGATGGCTCCCAGAATGCACTGCAACATGCTTTTTGATGGTCACCACTGTTGAGATTCTCAGGCTGATTCTTGATGTCTGTGAAAATATATATATAGTTTTTTTTTTATTGATCAGAACAACTTTTAAGAAATCCTTTGGATTAAGTTGAAAATGCTTGATTTTATCACTTGGAATCACAAGACTGGTATAAACAACTCCGATACAAGGCTATAATCAATGATTCAGCTCAATTGATGACGATGTCAAAACATAACCAACACCACCTGATCAACTTTTACTCTTTGCTTGTCCGGCTGTTAAAGCGACTAAAACAAAATCTAATGTATTAAACATCAAGGGTCAAGATCCAAACTAAATCAAACACTGATCACCATAATGGTGACTTAAGAATTGTGGTGTTCTCATTTGGTGATTCTGTTTATCATCAGGTGTCTTCAATAATGGCCAATCATCACTCAATTAATCACTTAATTATCTCATTAACTTTAACACTGCTTCAGTGTTACTTTAACACTCTTATTTTAACACTTTAACACTCTTGACTGTGGTCTCACATGTACTCCCAGGAGAGTTAATTTAACACTAGAGTTTTTGCTGTGAACTCCTAATTACTGCTTATTAAGTTGGCTTGAAAAAGCAACTACCCCGATCCATCCATCCATCCATCCATCTTTTGACTTTGGACAAGTGACAAAAAGAATTCACTGAAATATTCTCCACACCCTGGGCATCTTCTGTTGTGCTTTATCAATTTAAATCATGTTTTACAGCATCAAAGCAGAGGGTTCTTAAAACATCAACATGCCGAAGTTCACCTGAAACATTTAAAACAAACCCTAGCAGGAGAAAACGGTGCGGTCATGTGACCAGGAGGAAACTGATAAGCGGCCTCAGGTATTGATTCACTGTTCTTTTGGCTGTGAAAGTCAATCGATCTGATCTCGGGGAATAATCTGATAAACTGGCCACTCTGTATAGTTCGGCATTCAGTTCTGGAATCCTTGCCCTCGTCTGTTCGGTCTCAGAGCGCCATAAACACCACCACGGATGATGAAAATGATGTCAAACTGAATTATGAATAAAATATGTTATTTAACAGAGTCCTGGAGGAGAATGCATTCAATATTTAGAGATAAAAACTATTTTGTGGTACAGAATAAACGTCACTATGTTCCTTTATAAGAGTAATATTATATAAAGTCAACACTGCTTTGAATCAATCTGTATTGTATAAAGCTCTATATAAATATTAATGGACCCACTTTATATTAGGTGTCATTAACTACTATGCACTTACATCAAAAAATAAGTACAATGTACTGGGTAAGTTAGGGACAGGTGTGGTGGTATGGGTAAGTTTAAGGGTAAGGTTAGGGACAGGTGTAGTGGTATGGGTAAGTTTAAGGGTAAGGTTAGGGACAGGTGTGGTGGTATGGGTAAGTTTAAGGGTAAGTTAGGGACAGGTGTGGTGGTATGGGTAAGTTTAAGGGTAAGTTAGGGACAGGTGTGGTGGTGTGGGTAAGTTTTCAGGGTAAGTTAGGGACAGGTGTGGTGGTATGGGTAAGTTTAAGGGTAAGGTTAGGGACAGGTGTGGTGGTATAGGTAAGTTTAAGGGTAAGGTTAGGGACAGGTGTGGTGGTATGAGTAAGTTTAAGGGTAAAGTTAGGGACAGGTGTGGTGGTATGGGTACGTTTAAAGGTAAGGTTAGGGACAGGTGTGGTGGTATGGGTAAGTTTAAGGGTAAGGTTAGGGACAGGTGTGGTGGTATGAGTAAGTTTAAGGGTAAAGTTAGGGACAGGTGTGGTGGTATGGGTCAGTTTAAGGGTAGGGTTAGGGACAGGTGTGGTGGTGTGGGTAAGTTTAAGGGTAAAGTTAGGGACAGGTGTGGTGGTATGAGTAAGTTTAAGGGTAAGGTTAGGGACAGGTGTGGTTAAGTTTAAGGGTAAAGTTAGGGACAGGTGTGGTGGTATGGGTCAGTTTAAGGGTAGGGTTAGGGACTGGTGTGGTGGTGTGGGTAAGTTTAAGGGTAAAGTTAGGGACAGGTGTGGTGGTGTGGGTAAGTTTAAGGGTAAAGTTAGGGACAGGTGTGGTGGTATGGGTCAGTTTAAGGGTAGGGTTAGGGACTGGTGTGGTGGTGTGGGTAAGTTTAAGGGTAAAGTTAGGGACAGATGTGGTGGTATGGGTAAGTTTAAGGGTAAAGTTAGGGACAGGTGTGGTGGTATGGGTAAGTTTAAGGGTAAAGTTAGGGACAGGTGTGGTGGTGTGGGTAAGTTTAAGGGTAAAGTTAGGGACAGGTGTGGTGGTGTGGGTAAGTTTAAGGGTAAAGTTAGGGACAGATGTGGTGGTATGGGTAAGTTTAAGGGTAAAGTTAGGGACAGGTGTGGTGGTATGGGTAAGTTTAAGGGTAAAGTTAGGGACAGGTGTGGTGGTGTGGGTAAGTTTAAGGGTAAAGTTAGGGACAGATGTGGTGGTATGGGTAAGTTTAAGGGTAAAGTTAGGGACAGGTGTGGTGGTATGGGTAAGTTTAAGGGTAAAGTTAGGGACAGGTGTGGGTAAGTTTAAGAGTAAGTTTAGGGACAGGTGTGGGGGTATGGATAGGTTTAAGGGTAAGTCCAGAGTACATCAGGTGTTGTGGGAAGTGTTCCCGGTTCCAGCTGACCTAGTTAATCCAGCCTACAACAATCATTTAACTTGATTTGAATAATAGAGCGTGTCTGCTTCCCGAACAATGCTAGGAAGACTGATTCCGCCTGCAGTTGATTTTGAAATTTTAGGTATTATCAACTGGCCAGAGTTTTGAGAGCGCAGTAGACGTGATGGAGTATAATGTGTTAAGAGCTCGTTCAAGTACCGGGGAGCTAAACCATTTAGTGATTTGTAAGTAATAAGCAAGATTTTGAAATATATACAATGTTTAATAGGGAGCCAGTGCAATGTTGACAGAACTGGGCTAATATGGTCACACTTCCTGGTTCTAGTAAGAACTCGAGCTGCTGCGTTTTGGACCAGCTGGAGTTTATTTATTAAGCGAGCAGGGCAACCACCCAGTAGAGCATTCCAATAATCTAACCTTGAGCTCATGAACGCATGAACTAACACTGAAGTCTCACAGCAGCCAATCACAGCAGTGGGCGTTTATACTGAATTCTCACAGCAGACACGCCCCTTCAAACATAATGTTCAAATCAGAGGCTTTTGGCTTGCTTAAAATCAGTGTAAAATGATGACAATTTTTTTTTTTTTTTTTATAGTACACCCCAGGAAACATTATAAAACAATGCAGTTTATGACGCCTTTAAGTTAATTATATGATGTGGTGTAAAAATTGTAAATTATAATTAGTACTATTTAAATACGTTTAATTATTTATTTTGCATCAGTGAAATGTAATGCTGATTTCTAAAAGCCACTAGAATGACAGTAACAACATAAGAGTCTGTTTACCATGACATTATGGTATTTTACGATGGTTACTACTGATTCTGATGCATGATGTCCACTATGGACAGATCTTCTATAGACATTTTTAACCATTCAGAGTGTTATGTTATATCCAAACCAACATAGATGATAATAACCTTTGACCCTTAATCCTATGACTGTCCTATTTAGTATGCCAGATGCATCAAAACAAAAATAGATGTATTTAGTTACTCTACTTGAAGTAGAAATGAAACGCATAATCTTCATTTCCATTGTAAACACTGTCTCTCGTTTCAGTCTTTGTGTTGATCATGTGTGATGTGTTTCTGTCATTTTCAGCAAATGTTTAGCGAGGATGAGGGTGAGTTAACGGAGTCAGACAACCGTCTGTGAGTCTGCCGAAAGCATGCGACACGGCCACGCTGTGCTCAACTTTCCGGGAAATTGTTTGGTAACAGTGTTTGATGGAGCCGTGTCAAATGTGAATCTGGCAGCTCCAGCGACATATGTGCACGAATTAACACAAACACACAGCCAGAACTCAAACTGGTGTCAGAGATTACAAACAATACTGCGGCGTAATGCTGACAAACGATTGCTAACATGTAGGTTCTAATGGAATCCTGCACAAAAAAAGAAGAATATTCTGTCATCCTTTAATCACCCTCATGTTGTTCCAAAACCATGTGACATACTTTTTTGTTCTGTGGAAAACAAAATAATACATTTTAATGAACGGTGTTGGTGTTTTTCATGCCGAAAGACCCAACTGAGACTTTCTAGCTTTAAAAAGGACATAAAAGTAGTCCATATGATTTATATGATTCATAAACCAATCAAACTGTTTTCAGTGGAAAGATTTGACTCAAAAGAAAACAATATTTATTTTCTATAAATAACGACTTAGGGCCAGATTTACTAACAGCTTGCTCCAGCGCCTCTTTTTGGTGTTAAAAAACTACTGTCAGGATTTACTAAAGACACGGTTTAAGGGTGTTTTAGCACCTATAGACCATTTGTTTTGTTCTGAAACAGGGACTCAATTTGTTACAATGTTGCATTTTCTTCTTGGTTCGGTTCGCTTTCACAAGGCAACATTTCAAAGCGTACCAAAATGTGTCACATGCAAGTACAACTGTCCTCTTATTGGTCTTGTCAAGATGATTGACAAGTTCGCTCCATGAGTTTATTGTTGGCCTTATTTGTAACTGTTGAGACACACACAAACACTATACGAATATACCTATACCGTCATTCCCACTATTAAATGATATACTACGTTCGTATTAATACTTCAGCAAATTCAAACACGCTCTCTCTGGATCTCCCAGCGCTTTCTAGAGGTTAATTTTCAAAAATTAAAATTAGCCCATGATTTACTCACCCTCAAGTCATCCGAGGTGTATATGACATTCTTCTTTCAGACGAATAAAATCGGAGTTATATTACAAAAGTCCAGGCTAATCCAAGCATTAGAATTGGATTTATAGTTGCTCTGTTTTTGAAGTCCATAAAAACTGCATCTGTCCATTAAATAACGTTCTCCACAGGGCTCTGGGGGGTTAATGAAGGCCTTCTGAAGCGAATCGATGCATTTGTGTTGGAAAAATATCCATATTTAAAACTTTATAAAGTAAAGTTCCAGCCGATTGCCTTCCCTGTTCAATTTATGGAAAAATTGTTGAAAGTTCCCCTGCCGATCGGAAGACTAACGCGACCAGGTCCGCTCGTCATGACGTCACGTACGCATCTTGAGTTTCACTTTCAACATTCAACACTTTTCTACGGAAGGCGGTCGGCCGAAAGTTTACTTGATAAAGCTTTAAATATGAATATTTTTCTTACACAAACATGTCAATTCACTTCAGAAGGCCTTTATTAACACCCCAGAGCTGTGTGGAGCACGTTATTTGACGGACAGATGCACTTTTTATGGACTTCGAAAACAGAGCAACTATTACTGCCATTATAAAGCTTGGATTAGCCTGGACTTTTGTAATATAACTCCGATTTTATTCGTCTGAAAGAAGAAAGCCATATACACCTCGGATGACTTGAGGGTGAGTTAATCATGGGCTAATTTTCATTTTTGGGTGAACTATACCTTTAAACAAAGTTATATTAAAAAAGTCCTGGCTCTTCCAAGCTGTATAATAGGAGTAATTGTTTGCTCTGTTTTTGAAGTGCATAAAAAATGCATCTGTCCGTCAAATAACGTTGTCCACAGGGCTCTGGGGGGTTAATAAAGGCCTTCTGAAGCGAATCGATGCATTTGTGTTAGAAAAATATCCATATTTAAAACTTTATAAAGTAAAGTTCCAGCCGATCGCCTTCCCTATTCAATTTATGGAAAAATTGTTGAAAGTTCCTCTGCCGATCGAAAGACTAACGCGGCCAGGTCCGCTCGTCACGTACGCATCTTGAGTTTCACTTTCAAAATTCAACACTTTTCCACGGAAGGCGGTCGGCCGAAAGTTTACTTGATAAAGTTTTAAATATGGATATTTTTCTTACACAAATGTGTCGATTCGCTTCAGAAGGCCTTTATTAACACCCCAGAGCTGTGTGGAGCACGTTATTTGATGGACAGAT
The DNA here is from genome assembly GCA_023566225.1 of Romanogobio albipinnatus. NCBI lineage: Eukaryota > Metazoa > Chordata > Actinopteri > Cypriniformes > Gobionidae > Romanogobio > Romanogobio albipinnatus. The sequence continues at coordinate 3,559,099 of CM042246.1, read as the reverse complement.
GCACTTTTTATGGACTTCGAAAACAGACCAACTATTACTGCCATTATAAAGCTTGGATTAGCCTGGACTTTTGTAATATAACTCCGATTTTATTCGTCTGAAAGAAGAATGTCATATACACCTAGAATGACTTGAGGGTGCGTAAATCATGGGCTAATTTTCATTTTTGGGTGAACTATCCCTTTAAACGGTGTTATATTAAAAAAGTCCTGGCTCTTCCAAACTTTATAATAGGAGTAATTGTTTGCTCTGTTTTTGAAGTGCATAAAAAATGCATCTGTCCGTCAAATAACGTTCTCCACAGGGCTCTGGGGGGTTAATGAAGGCCTTCTGAAGCGAATCGATGCATTTGTGTAAGAAAAATATCCATATTTAAAACTTTATAAAGTAAAGTTCCAGCCGATAGATTGTTGAAAGTGCCTTCTCGCAATTCAAGAAGCGTACGCAACGTCTGACGAGCGTACCTGATAACGGAAGCCTTTTGAATGGCAGAGGCACTTTCAACACTTTTTCCATAAATTGAATACTGAAGGCGAACGGCCGAAACTTTACTTTATAAAGTTTTAAATATGGATATTTTTCTTACACAAACGCATTGATTTGCTTCAGAAGGCCTTTATTAACCTCCAGAGCTGTGTGGAGAACGTTATTCGATGGACAGATGCATTTTTATGGACTTCAAAAACAGAGCAACAACTACTGCTATTATAATGCTTTGATTAGCCAGGACTTTTGTAATATAACTGCGATTTTATGTTTTATTTATTTTATTTCGAACAACAACCAATAAAAAATAATATAAAATAAGATATGAACATACAATAATTGTGTTACCACATAACAAACAAAACAATATCTAAGAATAACCATCAATTAATTACATGTGTCCGAACACCTAGAATGACTTAAGGGTGAGTAAATCATCTGCTAATTTTCATTTTTGGGTGAACTAACCCTTTAACTGTTTCAAGACACACGCAAACACTGTCAAGGCTTCATCAGGACAGCATTCTCGCGGAGAAAAGAGCAATTACACAACATTTTAAGATAAAGAGAGACTCTTTTGGTTTTCAACTGTGGTAACTAATGTGCCCACTCACAGAATCAGACACTATTGTTATTATATCATATTTCCCGTTATGAATTATAATACTACTTGGATCATTGGTCCTTTGGGTCGGATTGCTTTCACACCTCAAGCTAACTGCCTCAGAGTTTGTTTGCAATCGGGCCGAGACCACCGCGTTCAGGCGGTCTCAGAGCGATTGTTTTGGTGGGTATCTGAGCGCGATTGCTGTGTTCACATACTGTATGACTAAAGAACAGAACAAAGGGAGAAAACGCATCAGGTTCTGAAACAAATGCTCAAGTGAGAAAGCACCCTAAATCATACTTATCTGACTGTTATCAGTTTGTAGAAGTAAATGAAGAGATATCATATCGATCGCAAGTTCAGTATGGAGTACCTCAAGGCTCAGTGCTAGGACCGTTGCTTTTCACCCCGCCCATGCTACCACTGGGAGATATCATTAGGAAGCATGGCATTAGTTTTCACTGTTATGCTAATGATACTCGCCTCTATATTTCTTTGCGCCCTGACGAAACTTACCAATTCACAAGATTGACAGAATGCATAGCTGATATAAAAAATTGGAAGACTAGTAATTTCCTACAACTTAAATCTGAAAAAACTGAATTTGTAATTATTGGATCAAAAACCTCTGCACGTCGTAACCTAGAATACTGTCTAACACTTGATGGCTGCTCTGTCAAGTCCTGTCAAGTGCGCTAAGCCACGTTTCTAGCATCTGCAAAACCGCATTCTTCCACTTAAAAATATATCTAAATTTCGGCACATGCTCTCAATGCAAAATGCTGAACAGCTAGTTCATGCGATCATGACCTCAAGACTAGATTACTGTAATGCTTTACTGGTGTCACGGTTCATGGATTCACTGACTCAGTTTCTGTGTGTGTGTGTTGGTTGTGTTGGGGGCGTGGTCACTTATCGCAGCAATCATCATCACCAGCTGCAAATCCTTTAAAGGTCCCGTTCTTCGTGATCCCACTGTTCAAACTTTAGTTAGTGTGTAATGTTGCTGTTAGAGCATAAATAATACCTGTAAAATTATAAAGCTCAAAGTTCAATGCCAAGCGAGATATTTTATTTAACAGAAGTTCCCTTTCAAAGCCTACAGTGAACGGCCGATTAGGACTACATCCTGGTACAGCCTGCTTTAATGATGTCAGTAGAACAGTAGAACAGACTAACCTCCGCCCACAAGAATACGAGAAAAAGGGGGCGTGGTCTTGTTGCTCTCCCACGTGGAGAAGAGGAAGTGTTGCGTGGAGAAGACGAGGAAGTGTTGCGTTTGAGTGTGTTTGTCGCCATGTCGTCGAGACGCTGTTATTTTCATCCCGGAGTCAAATCACCTTTGTTTGGCTTTCACAGGGACGCTGTAGAGATCATTGAGCGCATATATCTCCCGTTAAGAGGCGTGACCTTTCCGTGCAACATGCGCTAAGCTGCGGTCAAATCACAACACGGGAACCGCTGGCACAATCAGAACTCGTTACGTATTTCTGAAGGAGGGACTTCATAGAATAAAGGAACTCATCAGCCGTTTTTAGGACAGTGAGAACAGCGGTGTACAGATGAGTAAATTGTGTGAAAAATACTGTTTTTTTACACGCGAAACATGAACACATGCTATATTGCACACTGTAAACACAATCAAAGCTTCAAAAAAACACAAAGAACGGGACCTTTAACCTGCCTATATCATGCCTCACTTCCATTCCGTGTTGTCGATCGTTACAGTTTGTCCCTGGGTGTCCTTGTGTGCTGTTTAGGGGCCGTGGTTGGACGTTTCCGGTTTCCTGGAGTTCCGGTTTGCCTGGTCCTGGCCCATTGCGTCCCTGTGTCACGCCTTGCATATCCCAGCCTGGAGTTTCCTGAGTTCTCTGCCTGCTTCGGACATTCTCTCATCCTCTGTGACTTTATGCGTTTCACTGCTCTGGATATCACTGAGTTTGTGTCAGTCAATAAAGACTAGAGCTGCACTCGCTATTGGATCCTCGCCTTTTTTCCTGCATTGTCCGCGTGACAACTGGGTGGTTGCCCTGCTCGCTTAATAAATAAACTGCAGCTGGTCCAAAACGCAGCAGCTCAAGTTCTCACTAGAACCAGGAAGTATGACCATATTAGCCCGGTTCTGCCAACACTGCACTGGTATCCAGATCAGATGGTGGACCTGCACCTAGACACGACCAATACATCCCTGAAGTGTCTGCAGAGATTGTGTCAACTAGACTCTCCTCTGTGAAGGCCTCATCAACACGTCATCCAGTGGCACTGATCCTCAACAAAACCGTCTCCGGTGTGATGTACTCCGATCTTCAACAAGATGGAACTGGACAAATACTCTGAATGTTCCGATCTAATCTGACTTGTAATGTTGCCTGAATCATAATCATATACTGTTTGTTCATTGGCCAGAGGAGAACTGGCACCCCGACTGAGCCTGGCTTCTCCCAAGCTTTTTTTCTCCATTCTGTCACCTGATGGAGTTTGGGTTCCTTGCCACCATCGCCTCTGTCGCCTTTGGCTTTTGGCTTGCTTAGTCTCGGATACTAAATATTCAAGGATATTACTGATCTGTGGACACAGTTATTTTTGCAGCTGATCTTATTGCATATGCATTTGTAAGAGTTTCCCTTTCAGATGCCAAATTAATGGGAGGAGAGTGTTTAAATGAATCATGCAAGGTGATTTACTAAGGTTAAGTAATGGTGTTTGTGCCATTATTTACCGCCCAAAAAAGCACTTCTTAAACCAGATGCTAACTTGTAGATTGTGTTGGTCATTATGGAAATTATCTGGATTTTTGTGTCCTTGCATTCTTTGTCCTCCCATTCGGGGCCATTCACACATTCACGTGTTTTTTAAAAGCTAAACTTCCTTTATCTTTACACATGGCGAACTGTGTACAGCTCACTCAGGGGGAGGAGCTATGCTAATGGCGCAGATTCCGTCACCTGTTGTGGGCGGAGCCTGTTTCATTGTGACATCACAATGTATAGAAAACACAAACGACTCATTGTGAGACACTGTTTATGATTTATAGGGAATATAAAAAAGGACTGAGTGGATTTTTACCATTATATGGTGGTTGGGTGTACACACTGCCAACACACATTTGTTCAATCACTACGTAAAAGAGAATTTTGCATAATAGGTCCCCTATCAAAATATATTTCTGTAAATAGTACACTTTTTTCAAAAGTATGCTGAAGGGTTTATAGTGCTTTTCTATCTTTTTCGAGCTTGAAAATCTCTCTTTAACATTATTTGGCCATCAAAAAAACTGTGTTACTGTATGTTTGGCCAAAGATCTGCCACTCCAACAAAAAACGCTCAGCTTAAGGAAAAACGTTGCAGCATTTAGCAGAGAAGCATCTGCAGTTACAGGGGATTTGCTCATGATTGATTCTTTGAGATGAATTCAAGCCGTATGGCAGTGTGGATGGCAATTTCACCTGTGCTGTGGCACCTGCCCCGGGGATTACCATCATCCAGAGCTGTCGAAGACGCCTTAAAACAAGAGTTACAGAACAACACGTAAACAAGAGACTAAAGTGTGTGAAAGGCAAGAGCTGTACGAGTGTGTGTACTTACGGCAATCGGCATCAGTTTACTCTCTATGACTTTTAGGCCATGGCTGTTAGGCCATCTATATGTTAATGTTCTCCTAAAAGTTGATTAAATTAACTTTCCGTAGCCAACAAACCGATTTGAAGGCGTCTTTTTAACCAGGCCGTGGGCTGAGGGTTCGTTTGCTGGCATGTGTGTGTGTGTGCCCTTGAAAAGATGCATTGGCAGGCTAAGATTGGTGTATATCTCTGCACTGGATAAATTGGAAATGATCCAAGGGAAATTGAATTTGCAGGCAGAATGAGGGGGCAGGTGAGGGGAATGGACGAGTATATCCCATAATGCATCACTTCTGCTGCAGTCGGGAGCTATGCCATCGCTAATGCAAAACATTTGCTTCAAGGGACTATAGGAGCGAGTCCAGATGATATACGTCGACTCAAACTGATATTACCGTGACATTAAAGTATGACGGCGTACTTCATTAGACTCAATTGATCATTTCATCCACGTGATTTGTCGGCGAGGATGGTGTTTTACTTATGGATTTGTTCTTCTTTGAAAGATACACATCAAGGTCAAGAGTCTGATTTTGCCACAGCGCTCAAAGCATTTCATTAACATGGTAACTAAGTCACGGCCCGATATGATCTGTCTTCTCACTGTCAGCTTTGCCTTCTTGTTATTGATGGACGTCAGACTTCTGACATAATCATCACTCAGAGCCGGACGTATCGCTGGCGGCCATTCATCACCGCAACAACCTCAGGGGTTTTTCCTCAGCTACAGCAGCCGCTGATGTTTAGTAACGCTTCTCTTTTCATTATAGTAATAAGAAAAGACTGCATTAAAGCCTACTCTTGGGAACTTTAATGATACATTTATAGGTTTTGCTACTTTTCAAATAAAAAAATACAGGACAAAAGTTTGGAAGCCCCACTTTATATTAGGTGGCCTTAAGTATTATGTACTTACATCAAAAAATAAGTACAATGTACTTACTGTGTTCAAATTGTATTGCAAAACACCTTTGCTGATATTGAGGTGGGATACGGGTAGGGTTAGGGACAGGTGTGGTGGTATGGGTCAGTTTAAGGGTAAAGTTTGGGACAGGTGTGGTGGTATGGGTCAGTTTAAGGGTAGGGTTAGGGACAAGTGTGGTGGTATGGGTCAGTTTAAGGGTAGGGTTAGGGACAGGTGTGGTGGTATGGGTCAGTTTAAGGGTAGGGTTAGGGACAGGTGTGGTGGTATGGGTCAGTTTAAGGGTAAAGTTAGGGACAGGTGTGGTGGTATGGGTCAGTTTAAGGGTAGGGTTAGGGACAGGTGTGGTGGTATGGGTAAGTTTAAGGGTAAGGTTAGGGACAGGTGTGGTGGTATGGGTCAGTTTAAGGGTAAGGTTAGGGACAGGTGTGGTGGTGTGGGTCAGTTTAAGGGTAAGGTTAGGGACAGGTGTGGTGGTATGGGTAAGTTTAAGGGTAGGGTTAGGGACAGGTGTGGTGGTATGGGTCAGTTTAAGGGTAAGGTTAGGGACAGGTGTGGTGGTATGGGTCAGTTTAACGGTAAGGTTAGGGACAGGTGTGGTGGTATGGGTCAGTTTAAGGGTAGGGTTATGGACAGGTGTGGTGGTATGGGTAAGTTTAAGGGTAGGGTTAGGGACAGGTGTGGTGGTATGGGTCAGTTTAAGGGTCGGGTTAGGGACAGGTGTGGTGGTATGGGTCAGTTTAAGGGTAAAGTTAGGGACAGGTGTGGTGGTATGGGTCAGTTTAAGGGTAGGGTTAGGGACCGGTGTGGTGGTATGGGTAAGTTTAAGGGTAAGGTTAGGGACAGGTGTGGTGGTATGGGTCAGTTTAAGGGTAAGGTTAGGGACAGGTGTGGTGGTGTGGGTCAGTTTAAGGGTAAGGTTAGGGACAGGTGTGGTGGTATGGGTCAGTTTAAGGGTAGGGTTAGGGACAGGTGTGGTGGTATGGGTCAGTTTAAGGGTAGGGTTAGGGACAGGTGTGGTGGTATGGGTCAGTTTAAGGGTAGGGTTAGGGACAGGTGTGGTGGTATGGGTCAGTTTAAGGGTAAGGTTAGGGACAGGTGTGGTGGTATGGGTCAGTTTAAGGGTAAGGTTAGGGACAGGTGTGGTAGTATGGGTCAGTTTAAGGGTAGGGTTAGGGACAGGTGTGGTGGTATGGGTAAGTTTAAGGGTAGGGTTAGGGACAGGTGTGGTGGTATGGGTCAGTTTAAGGGTAGGGTTAGGGACAGGTGTGGTGGTATGGGTCAGTTTAAGGGTAAAGTTAGGGACAGGTGTGGTGGTATGGGTCAGTTTAAGGGTAAGGTTAGGGACAGGTGTGGTGGTATGGGTCAGTTTAAGGGTAAGGTTAGGGACAGGTGTGGTGGTATGAGTCAGTTTAAGGGTAAGGTTAGGGACAGGTGTGGTGGTATGGGTAAGTTTAAGGGTAGGGTTAGGGACAGGTGTGGTGGTATGGGTCAGTTTAAGGGTAAGGTTAGGGACAGGTGTGGTGGTATGGGTCAGTTTAACGGTAAGGTTAGGGACAGGTGTGGTGGTATGGGTCAGTTTAAGGGTAGGGTTATGGACAGGTGTGGTGGTATGGGTAAGTTTAAGGGTAGGGTTAGGGACAGGTGTGGTGGTATGGGTCAGTTTAAGGGTCGGGTTAGGGACAGGTGTGGTGGTATGGGTCAGTTTAAGGGTAAAGTTAGGGACAGGTGTGGTGGTATGGGTCAGTTTAAGGGTAGGGTTAGGGACCGGTGTGGTGGTATGGGTAAGTTTAAGGGTAAGGTTAGGGACAGGTGTGGTGGTATGGGTCAGTTTAAGGGTAAGGTTAGGGACAGGTGTGGTGGTGTGGGTCAGTTTAAGGGTAAGGTTAGGGACAGGTGTGGTGGTATGGGTCAGTTTAAGGGTAGGGTTAGGGACAGGTGTGGTGGTATGGGTCAGTTTAAGGGTAGGGTTAGGGACAGGTGTGGTGGTATGGGTCAGTTTAAGGGTAGGGTTAGGGACAGGTGTGGTGGTATGGGTCAGTTTAAGGGTAAGGTTAGGGACAGGTGTGGTGGTATGGGTCAGTTTAAGGGTAAGGTTAGGGACAGGTGTGGTAGTATGGGTCAGTTTAAGGGTAGGGTTAGGGACAGGTGTGGTGGTATGGGTAAGTTTAAGGGTAGGGTTAGGGACAGGTGTGGTGGTATGGGTCAGTTTAAGGGTAGGGTTAGGGACAGGTGTGGTGGTATGGGTCAGTTTAAGGGTAAAGTTAGGGACAGGTGTGGTGGTATGGGTCAGTTTAAGGGTAAGGTTAGGGACAGGTGTGGTGGTATGGGTCAGTTTAAGGGTAAGGTTAGGGACAGGTGTGGTGGTATGAGTCAGTTTAAGGGTAAGGTTAGGGACAGGTGTGGTGGTATGGGTAAGTTTAAGGGTAGGGTTAGGGACAGGTGTGGTGGTATGGGTCAGTTTAAGGGTAGGGTTAGGGACAGGTGTGGTGGTATGGGTCAGTTTAAGGGTAGGGTTAGGGACAGGTGTGGTGGTATGGGTCAGTTTACGGGTAAGGTTAGGGACAGGTATGGTGGTATGGGTCAGTTTAACGGTAAGGTTAGGGACAGGTGTGGTGGTATGGGTCAGTTTAAGGGTAGGGTTAGGGACAGGTGTGGTGGTATGGGTCAGTTTAAGGGTAAAGTTAGGGACAGGTGTGGTGGTATGGGTAAGTTTAAGGGTAGGGTTAGGGACAGGTGTGGTGGTATGGGTCAGTTTAAGGGTAAGGTTAGGGACAGGTGTGGTGGTATGGGTCAGTTTAAGGGTAAGGTTAGGGACAGGTGTGGTGGTATGGGTCAGTTTAACGGTAAGGTTAGGGACAGGTGTGGTGGTATGGGTCAGTTTAAGGGTAGGGTTATGGACAGGTGTGGTGGTATGGGTAAGTTTAAGGGTAGGGTTAGGGACAGGTGTGGTGGTATGGGTCAGTTTAAGGGTCGGGTTAGGGACAGGTGTGGTGGTATGGGTCAGTTTAAGGGTAAAGTTAGGGACAGGTCTGGTGGTATGGGTCAGTTTAAGGGTAGGGTTAGGGACAGGTGTGGTGGTATGGGTAAGTTTAAGGGTAAGGTTAGGGACAGGTGTGGTGGTATGGGTCAGTTTAAGGGTAAGGTTAGGGACAGGTGTGGTGGTGTGGGTCAGTTTAAGGGTAAGGTTAGGGACAGGTGTGGTGGTATGGGTCAGTTTAAGGGTAGGGTCAGGGACAGGTGTGGTGGTATGGGTCAGTTTAAGGGTAGGGTTAGGGACAGGTGTGGTGGTATGGGTCAGTTTAAGGGTAGGGTTAGGGACAGGTGTGGTGGTATGGGTCAGTTTAAGGGTAAGGTTAGGGACAGGTGTGGTGGTATGGGTCAGTTTAAGGGTAAGGTTAGGGACAGGTGTGGTGGTATGGGTCAGTTTAAGGGTAGGGTTAGGGACAGGTGTGGTGGTATGGGTAAGTTTAAGGGTAGGGTTAGGGACAGGTGTGGTGGTATGGGTCAGTTTAAGGGTAGGGTTAGGGACAGGTGTGGTGGTATGGGTCAGTTTAAGGGTAAAGTTAGGGACAGGTGTGGTGGTATGGGTCAGTTTAAGGGTAAGGTTAGGGACAGGTGTGGTGGTATGGGTCAGTTTAAGGGTAAGGTTAGGGACAGGTGTGGTGGTATGAGTCAGTTTAAGGGTAAGGTTAGGGACAGGTGTGGTGGTATGGGTAAGTTTAAGGGTAGGGTTAGGGACAGGTGTGGTGGTATGGGTCAGTTTAAGGGTAGGGTTAGGGACAGGTGTGGTGGTATGGGTCAGTTTAAGGGTAGGGTTAGGGACAGGTGTGGTGGTATGGGTCAGTTTAAGGGTAAAGTTAGGGACAGGTGTGGTGGTATGGGTCAGTTTAAGGGTAAGGTTAGGGACAGGTGTGGTGGTATGGGTCAGTTTAAGGGTAAGGTTAGGGACAGGTGTGGTGGTATGAGTCAGTTTAAGGGTAAGGTTAGGGACAGGTGTGGTGGTATGGGTAAGTTTAAGGGTAGGGTTAGGGACAGGTGTGGTGGTATGGGTCAGTTTAAGGGTAGGGTTAGGGACAGGTGTGGTGGTATGGGTCAGTTTAAGGGTAGGGTTAGGGACAGGTGTGGTGGTATGGGTCAGTTTACGGGTAAGGTTAGGGACAGGTATGGTGGTATGGGTCAGTTTAACGGTAAGGTTAGGGACAGTTGTGGTGGTATGGGTCAGTTTAAGGGTAGGGTTAGGGACAGGTGTGGTGGTATGGGTCAGTTTAAGGGTAAAGTTAGGGACAGGTGTGGTGGTATGGGTAAGTTTAAGGGTAGGGTTAGGGACAGGTGTGGTGGTATGGGTCAGTTTAAGGGTAAGGTTAGGGACAGGTGTGGTGGTATGGGTCAGTTTAAGGGTAAGGTTAGGGACAGGTGTGGTGGTATGGGTCAGTTTAACGGTAAGGTTAGGGACAGGTGTGGTGGTATGGGTCAGTTTAAGGGTAGGGTTATGGACAGGTGTGGTGGTATGGGTAAGTTTAAGGGTAGGGTTAGGGACAGTTGTGGTGGTATGGGTCAGTTTAAGGGTCGGGTTAGGGACAGGTGTGGTGGTATGGGTCAGTTTAAGGGTAAAGTTAGGGACAGGCCTGGTGGTATGGGTCAGTTTAAGGGTAGGGTTAGGGACAGGTGTGGTGGTATGGGTAAGTTTAAGGGTAAGGTTAGGGACAGGTGTGGTGGTATGGGTCAGTTTAAGGGTAAGGTTAGGGACAGGTGTGGTGGTGTGGGTCAGTTTAAGGGTAAGGTTAGGGACAGGTGTGGTGGTATGGGTCAGTTTAAGGGTAGGGTCAGGGACAGGTGTGGTGGTATGGGTCAGTTTAAGGGTAGGGTTAGGGACAGGTGTGGTGGTATGGGTCAGTTTAAGGGTAGGGTTAGGGACAGGTGTGGTGGTATGGGTCAGTTTAAGGGTAAGGTTAGGGACAGGTGTGGTGGTATGGGTCAGTTTAAGGGTAAGGTTAGGGACAGGTGTGGTGGTATGGGTCAGTTTAAGGGTAGGGTTAGGGACAGGTGTGGTGGTATGGGTAAGTTTAAGGGTAGGGTTAGGGACAGGTGTGGTGGTATGGGTCAGTTTAAGGGTAGGGTTAGGGACAGGTGTGGTGGTATGGGTCAGTTTAAGGGTAAAGTTAGGGACAGGTGTGGTGGTATGGGTCAGTTTAAGGGTAAGGTTAGGGACAGGTGTGGTGGTATGGGTCAGTTTAAGGGTAAGGTTAGGGACAGGTGTGGTGGTATGAGTCAGTTTAAGGGTAAGGTTAGGGACAGGTGTGGTGGTATGGGTAAGTTTAAGGGTAGGGTTAGGGACAGGTGTGGTGGTATGGGTCAGTTTAAGGGTAGGGTTAGGGACAGGTGTGGTGGTATGGGTCAGTTTAAGGGTAGGGTTAGGGACAGGTGTGGTGGTATGGGTCAGTTTACGGGTAAGGTTAGGGACAGGTATGGTGGTATGGGTCAGTTTAACGGTAAGGTTAGGGACAGGTGTGGTGGTATGGGTCAGTTTAAGGGTAGGGTTAGGGACAGGTGTGGTGGTATGGGTCAGTTTAAGGGTAAAGTTAGGGACAGGTGTGGTGGTATGGGTAAGTTTATCGGTAGGGTTAGGGACAGGTGTGGTGGTATGGGTCAGTTTAAGGGTAAGGTTAGGGACAGGTGTGGTGGTATGGGTCAGTTTAAGGGTAAGGTTAGGGACAGGTGTGGTGGTATGGGTCAGTTTAAGGGTAAGGTTAGGGACAGGTGTGGTGGTATGGGTCAGTTTAAGGGTAGGGTTAGGGACAGGTGTGGTGGTATGGGTCAGTTTAAGGGTAAGGTTAGGGACAGGTATGGTGGTATGGGTCAGTTTAAGGGTAAGGTTAGGGACAGGTGTGGTGGTATGGGTCAGTTTAAGGGTAGGGTTAGGCACAGGTGTGGTGGTATGGGTCAGTTTAAGGGTAAAGTTAGGGACAGGTGTGGTGGTATGGGTCAGTTTAAGGGTAGGGTTAGGGACAGGTGTGGTGGTATGGGTCAGTTTAAGGGTAAAGTTAGGGACAGGTGTGGTGGTATGGGTCAGTTTAAGGGTAGGGTTAGGGACAGGTGTGGTAGTATGGGTCAGTTTAAGGGTAGGGTTAGGGACAGGTGTGGTGGTATGGGTCAGTTTAAGGGTAGGGTTAGGGACAGGTGTGGTGGTATGGGTACGTTTAAGGGTAGGGTTAGGGACAGGTGTGGTGGTATGGGTCAGTTTAAGGGTAGGGTTAGGGACAGGTGTGGTGGTATGGGTCAGTTTAAGGGTAGGGTTAGGGACAGGTGTGGTGGTATGGGTCAGTTTAAGGGTAGGGTTAGGGACAGGTGTGGTGGTATGGGTCAGTTTAAGGGTAGGGTTAGGGACAGGTGTGGTGGTATGGGTCAGTTTAAGGGTAGGGTTAGGGACAGTTGTGGTGGTATGGGTAAGTTTAAGGGTAAGGTTAGGGACAGGTGTGGTGGTTTTAATAATAATAATGGTTTTCTATTTTAATATACTTAAAATATAATTTATTTCTGTGATGCAAAGCTGCACTTTTCATCATCATTACTCCATTCTTCAGTGTCGCATGAAAGGAGAAAATAACTAAATAAGCTAAAAAATAATGGTAACACTTTATTTTACAGTGTCCTTGTTACATATTTGACAGGTACATAAGTACATAATGCAAAATTGCATGCAACAAACCATCAACCAAACCCTAATCCTAACCGAACCCTATAGTGCTGTAAGTACACGTTGTTAGTTAATATTTCTCAGTGCTTAAATATATAATTACACTGTGACAAGGACACCTTAAAATAAAGTATAACCAAAAAACTCAAATCTGTTCACCTTAAATTATATAAAATATGACCATAAAGTATAAAAGGTTTGATGAATTGCATTTCATTAAAATATAGTAAATCAAGCCTTCGCTCCCCACGTGCATCAATGAGCCTCGGCCGCCCATGACCCTGTGGCCGGGTCACCACTGTTCCTTCCTTGGAGCACTTTTGATAGAGACTGACCACTGCAGACCGGGAACACCCCACAAGAGCTGCAGTTTTGGAGATACTCTGACCCAATCACAATCTGGCCCTTGCCAAACTCGCTCAAATCCTCACGCTTGCCCAGTTTTCCTGCTTCTAACACATCAACTCTGAGGACAAAATGTTCACTTGCTGCCTAATATATCCCACCCACTAACAGGTGCCGTGATGAAGATAGTAATCTGTGTTATTCTGTATAATGTTATGCCTGTACATTAAATCAACTAGTGAGAGTGTGAAAAGTGTGTTTACAGTGAGTTTAATTTCCAGACATCTGCAGGTCCAAAAGTGCTCATAGTTGAACACAAATGTGTTGCAAATGCCAAGCCGCTTTGGACACACCAGGCAGATGACTCTTAATTAATGAGATAAATGAGCACTAGCAGAAGCTCTAGGGTTGGTTGATTATTTCAGCTGAAGCACATCACAGATCTAGAACTGAGTCAGCAGTTCATCTGAATCCCAACTGCAAAAATAACCCATCAAACTCAACATCCGATAGGTGTCCAATGTAGGTCAACTCTCGCCTGAGAGTATACGAACGGGTTCTGCTGAGCTCAGATGGAGGACGCAAGCTGGCGACTTATCTCTGGCTGAACAACCAATCTGCCAGGGGTCCTAAAATGTTGGCTAAAAAACGAAATAAATAAATTAAAAAGAAAAGAAAAAAATATTCCAACTAGTGACTGTTTCCTCTTTTCATATCAGCTTCTACAAATCTAGATTATTCCACCTCAATTTAATGGTGGTACTGGAGTTAATGACATTCATCATTCTGTATATGGCAGGCAAACAGCAGCTGCCAAACGCAGGAGAGCAACTTTATAGATAATAAAGAGAGAAACTCATTTGAGGCGTTACTGAATCCTGAAGGGAGTCTTTGGGATGAAGCCAGTTTGGAGCCATTCAAACACCATCGGCTTTAAACATGCATATACAGCCAAGTTTTAAAATTTCATCAGTGGTGGTTGCTTTATTTTCTTAAAATCATATTCACATTCTGACATGGTGCTGGTGAGAAATAAAAATAAAGAAGTTATTCTCGTATTGTTACGAACTGCTCCGAGACTCGAAGGTGGATCCAAATGCAGCTTTATTTGAGGGCAATCCAGAGGCGTAATCCAAAGTACAGGCAAGGGTCATACACAGACAGGCAGTCCAAACAAAGAAACAAACAAAGAAACAAAACAGGCAGGGACCAGAGGCAAGAGAGTAATCCAGGGAACAGGGCAAGAAATCCAAAACAAGAAAACCAGGAGAATGCTCAGAAATGCAGTGTAAACTTAAACAAGACTTCGCCGTGAGTGAATGAATGACCATGGTATAAATAGACAGAGACTAACAGGATGGTGAGACACAGGTGAATGCAATCAGTGAATGAGGTACAGGTGAATGTGATCAGTGATAAGTGATGATGAGTCCGGGCAGTGAGTTATGGGAAATGTAGTTTGTGAGTGATCATAGTCTTATGTGGAGTGCCCTCTGGCGGCTCTCAAGGGCACTCCAGCTGGTGACCGTTACACTTATGTTTTTCTAATTTACTTCTACAAATAATGGCCCGCTGTCATGTGGCCAGTGAGAAATAAATAAAATAAAATAAATTGAAAATAAATCAATAAAATAAACAAATAAATAGAATAAATTAAAATAAATGTTCAGTTAGTTGTTCACTTAAGTAAAAAAAAAAAAAACAAAAAAAAAAAAACATGAAATTAATAAAAAATAAAAAATAAAAAAAATAATAGTGACAACAATGAGGACAAAATCATATGTGGATACCCGGAGCTGTACGATAGATCTTCATACTTTATCGAAACAGGAATAAAAAGGATCTTGCTTGGAGTGAGTGAGGACGTCGGACAATCTGGTAAGTTGTAAAAAGCGCTCTTTACTCAATTTGAGCTATATACATATTGCGACTACAAGCCGGTCAATTGAGCTTATTCGCCGTATTTTAAAACAATCCATGTCAGCCATTTCACAACGAGACTGGAGCTGCCTGGCAGAAGCCCCTCCCATGACACAAATTCGCATCTGTTGTGAAGTGAATGTCACGCGTGAATGAAGCGAGTAAACTCAAAATGTTCAAGCGTCCAACTACACACGAATAGCGTGATTTATTCGCGCAAGTTGCGTCTTGTGTGAACGTCCAATTAGCTTCTCTCTTTTCCTTAGTAAAAGTTGCTCTCAGCAGCTTTGTGAATAGACCTTTCTCACAACTTCCGTATTTGCGACCGGAAATACGCAATCGTCGTGGTAATCTTCTTCCTCCTCGGGCAGGGCTACAGGTAAACAAATGGCGCAGGCAACGAGAAAGTGTGATTGTAGCTTACCGGGCTGTTCTTGTTATTCCCAAAAGCAGCCATATCTGTCGTTTCATTCCTTCCCTGTTGATGGTGGAGTTTGACGGAAATGGATTCAGGCTATCCTGCGGGATGAAGGACCAAACTTCGTGTCCTACAAGCCTTTCAACGCAAAGCGGCATATGACGCACCTCTGTGGGGAAATATAAAACAATTTTTTTTTTTTACTAATATTTAACACACACACACACACACATGTGTATATATATATATTTTTTTTAAATGTATGATATTTGATTTAATATATATAAAATTCACTTTTGCAAAATGCCTCCATAGGCCTACATATTGTGAATTTTAGTTTTAAAACATAACATGATCAACATTTTGTATTATATTGTAAACATATAGTATTAAAGTCTTTTAAAATAAAAACATATATAATTTTATTAAAAGTATTATGCTGTATGTTAAAAAAATAGAAGTGTGCACACTGCGTGATGTTTAAAGGTCCCGTTCTTCGTGATCCCATTGTTCAAACTTTAGTTAGTGTGTAATGTTGCTGTTAGAGCATAAATAATACCTGTAAAATTATAAAGCTCAAAGTTCAATGCCAAGCGAGATATTTTATTTAACAGAAGTTCCCTTTCAAAGCCAAAATACAGCGAACGGCCGGCTTGGACTACATCCTGGTACAGCCTGCTTTAATGACGTCAGTAGAACAGTAGAACAGACTAACCTCCGCCCACAAGAATACGCGAAAAAGGGGGCGTGGTCTTGTTGCTGTCCCACGTGGAGAAGAGGAAGTGTCGCGTGGAGAAAAGGAAGTGGTGCGTTTGAGTGTGTTTGTCGCCATGTCGTCGAGACGCTGTTATTTTCATCCCGGAGTCAAATCACCTTTGTTTGGCTTTCCCAGGGACGCTGTAGAGATCATTGAGCGCATACATCTCCCGTTAAGAGGCGTGACCTTTCCACGTTCGCTAAGCTGCGGTCAAATCACAACACAGGAACCGCTGGCACAATCAGAACTCGTTACGTATTTCTGAAGGAGGGACTTCATAGAACAAGGAACTTATCAGCCGTTTTTAGGACAGTGAGAACAGCGGTGCACAGATGAGTAAATTGTGTGAAAAATACTGTGTTTTTTTACACGCGAAACATGAACACATGTTATATTGCACACTGTAAACACAATCAAAGCTTCAAAAAAACACGAAGAACGGGACCTTTAAACTATTTTGAACTGTAGCCAATGTCCGCACAAACAAGATATCATCTCGGTCAAGGAAGACGTCATGTAACGCTGGTTCTTTATAGCGACGTAATAAGAGACTTATGTAAATAGTCCTAATTGTTCATTTCCATCAAATGTAATTATTTGGCAAATCCATTAGCACAGTTGTGTAGACTCACTGATCCATTTTCTCTTGGCCGGGTATGCTTTTCTGATGCGTTGGCACTTGACAGGAACTCCGGTTTCGCAACGATTACGTATTTCCGTTTTTTGTGAGAAAGGTCTATAGGCTTTAAGAAAAAAAATCTCTTAACTAAGAACTTTTACTGCTGTTTAGGAGAACTCTTAGTGCTAAGATCAAATGTTTTGTGAATACGGCCCCAGATCATTAACAGTCATGGGCAGGGTTTCCCTACTCTTACGCAGGAGAAACCGCTTGTCATGAGAGATTGATCATGATTGATGGGGATTTTTTTTAAAGAGGTGTGGCGAGGTGGACGAGCGAGAGACATGGGAGGAGCGAGCGAGATCGGTGTGTGTGATTGAGGATGAGCGTCACCTGCGAGGCACACCGGTCTCGAGTCCTGAGGGAGCACGGAGGCATATAAGGACGAGCGACACGAGTGAAGGACGAGAGAGGACCAGGCCTGGATTTTAAGTTGTGTTTTATTTATGTTTTGTTTATGTATGTGCGCGGCAGTCGACCATGAGGGGCTGCCGCTTTTACTTTCATTTTGTGTTCATTTATTTTATTAAAGTCTGTTGAATGTTCGCCGGTTCCCGCCTCCTTCTTCCCTAATGAGAGGACTCGAGACAATCACGCACACCGATCTCGCTCGCTCCTCCCATTTCTCTCGCTCGTCCACCTTGCCACAAAAGGATTGGGTGGATTTTTACCATAATAGGCTGGTTGTAGACACACATCTGTGTTCGAAAACCTTATAAAAGCGAATTTCGCATAATAGGAGGTCCCTTTAAACTGACAGAGTGTGCCTGCTTCCCGAAAAATGCTAAGAAGAGTTTTCCAGAGTTTAGGTGCTAAATAGGAAAAGGATCGACTGCCTGCAGTTGATTTTGATATTCTATAGGTATTATCAACTGGTAAGTAATTAGCAATATTTTAAAATGTATGCAATCTTTAATACACTCTAAAAAAAAAAGGTTCTATATGGCACCAAAAATGGTTCTTCGTCGTAATCATAGAGGAACCACTTTTGGTGCTATATAGCACCATATCTTAACATGTTCTGTATATGGTAGCGGTGCTATATAGCACCTTAGTCAAAGAACCGTTGAAGAACCGGTGAAGAACCACCAAAGCACCAACATTGGTGCTATATAGCACTAAAAAAGGTTCCCCTATGATTACGAGCCAAGAACCATTTTTGGTGCCATATAGAACCTTTTTTTTAGCGTGTAGGGAGCCAATGCAGTGATGACAGAACTGGGCTAATATGGTTAAAAGAAATATCATGTTACAGTAATAAGAATCATCATTAAGAATAATATAATATGTATTACAAAATGAAACAAACAGACACATTCTGGTATTGGAAATTCGAGGAAATGTGTTCAATTGTCCTAACAATAATGTCACAATACAAAAAAAATCATAAAGGCATAATTAAACTAATTTTATTTAGCTATTTTGTGGACATCTCTCACTTGGCAAAACAACAAAGTAAGGCACGTGAAGTCAGAACCATGAAGGAAAATCAAGTTTTCAGAGCTGAGAGAGAAACATCTAAATCTTATCGATCACTTCTGTTCTCTGAGAAACAAAATCGATCGATTCCTTCGTCCTCTGGTGTTTCTCACTCAATCACAAGCTCCACAGCTGAAGACGTCACACATGTTTCTACACACGGTTTATAAATCTGCAGCTCATGTATACTGACACAGCATCAAACTCTAGCAGAAGCGTGAATAAGCCGAAATGCGAGTTCGCCTCAGTCAAAAAAGCAGAATGACCCGTGTGTGAATGAGCTTGATGGATTCAGGCCTTTGAGATGAGAAGCAATTCCTGATAATGATGGACAGCTGCGAGGAGACAATAGGTTGCTAGGCAACAGCATGTCGAACAGACAGGTATGTCACCGTGGCCAGAACGAACAGAGAAAGTGGCATTACCCTGGAGACGGAGGAGAGAAACAGAAAGATTGAGCGGACGTGATGATTGGTCTTTGCTTGACTGGAGCTGCTGACAGGTGTGTTTTACAGGTAAGTGTTCTCTGAGCGCTAATGCTGAGGAAACACATCAACACATCACAAACAGAAGAACTTGATCTCTTCAAATATAAGACTCGCGATCCCCTACAGCCCAAAGACATCAGGGATGCCGGACACATCCTGGCCAGTTTTGTCGGCTCTGTCAACTGACATGTATGCATACAGCAGACACTTTTATCCAAAGTGACTCAAAAATGAGGAACATGAGATGTGCTGCAATACAAACTCAGAAATAAAAGTCAGAAATATTAAAAGAATATTTTGCTAAATGATCCAAAAAAAGTGTCCAAATATAAAAACAGCGATATATGCATACTTATACACTCACCTAAAGGATTATTAGGAACACCTGTTCAATTTCTCATTAATGCAATGATCTAATCAACCAATCACATGGCAGTTGCTTCAATGCATTTAGGGGTGTGGTCCTGGTCAAGACAATCTCCTGAACTCCAAACTGAATGTCGGAATGGGAAAGAAAGGGGATTTAAGCAATTTTGAGCGTGGCATGGTTGTTGGTGCCAGACGGGCCGGTCTGAGTATTTCACAATCTGCTCAGTTACTGGGATTTTCACGCACAACCATTTCTAGGGTTTACAAAGAATGGTGTGAAAAAGGAAAAACATCCAGTATGTGGCAGTCCTGTGGGCCAAAATGCCTTGTTGATGCTAGAGGTCAGAGGAGAATGGGCCGACTGATTCAAGCTGATAGAAGAGCAACTTTGACTGAAATAACCACTCGTTACAACCGAGGTATGCAGCAAAGCATTTGTGAAGCCACAACACGCACAACCTTGAGGCGGATGGGCTACAACAGCAGAAGACCCCACCGGGTACCACTCATCTCCACTACAAATAGGAAAAAGAGGCTACAATTTGCATGAGCTCACCAAAATTGGACAGTTGAAGACTGGAAAAATGTTGCCTGGTCTGATGAGTCTGGATTTCTGTTGAGACATTCAGATGGTAGAGTCAGAATTTGGCGTAAACAGAATGAGAACATGGATCCATCATGCCTTGTTACCACTGTGCAGGCTGGTGGTGGTGGTGTAATGGTGTGGGGGATGTTTTCTTGGCACACTTTAGGCCCCTTAGTGCCAATTGGGCATCGTTTAAATGCCACGGCCTACCTGAGCATTGTTTCTGACCATGTCCATCCCTTTATGACCACCATGTCCCCATCCTCTGATGGCTACTTCCAGCAGGATAATGCACCATGTCACAAAGCTCCAATAATTTTAAATTGGTTTCTTGAACATGACAATGAGTTCACTGGACTAAAATGGCCCCCACAGTCACCAGATCTCAACCCAATAGAGCATCTTTGGGATGTGGTGGAGCGGGAGCTTCGTGCCCTGGATGTGCATCCCACAAATCTCCATCAACTGCAAGATGCTCTCCTATCAATATGGGCCAACATTTCTAAAGAATGCTTTCAGCTCCTTGTTGAATCAATGCCACGTAGAATTAAGGCAGTTCTGAAGGTGAAAGGGGGTCAAACACAGTGTTAGTATGCTGTTCCTAATAATCGTTTAGGTGAGTATATATATATATATATATATATATATATATATACAGTATATATATACAGCTCTGGAAAAAAATTAAGAGACCACCTAAAATTGATTTCTCTATATACAGTATATATATATATATATATATATATATATATATATATATATATATATATATATATATATATATATATATATATATATATATATATATACACACATATACATGCAGTGCTGTGCAAATCTTATACGCATTAGTATTTTCACCCAAAAAATTGTTTTAAGTAGAGTTTGACCGATTCATTGGTCATTCATCCATTCATTGTAAGTTTGTTAATTCCAACAATTACAAATAGTTTGCATGCATGTTTCTAGGTTATAGCTAAAGAAACATTTGACCTGTAATGTTTTAATGTTTAAATAATTTTCTGTAGAATTAAAATGTCTAATTTTAATATATTTATATATGTATCACATTTTCATGGTTCAGTACTGTTTTTTATTTTTATTTCTAGTAATAAAGTTCAGCACTGTTTTACTTCGAGTGTAATGTTATTTTTCTCTTTCTTTTCAATATCCATTTTAAAAACGGTTGATTAATCGGTTATCAACAAGTACGGTCTAACCTTATCGGTATCAGTACAATCCATTATCGGTCGATCTCTGGTTTTAATCCAGTTATTTATATCTTTTGCTGTAATGTGTCAGTAGAGAATATCAGTTTACATTTCCAAACATTCCTTTTGCCATTAATTTTTTCTATACACAAGGAGTCTAACAACAGTATGATCTGATCTCACCATCATCGAGTCTGTGATTACATGAAGAATCAGAAAACACTGAGACAGACTAAATCCAGAAGTGAACTGTGACAACGTCAAAGATTGAAATCTTTGAATCTGAGTTGATCAAAACTTCATCCGTCCAGCTCTTACACTAAAGTCCCAAGTGGAGCATCAGATTATCAGTAAATGAAGGAGAAAGACCCTCTTTGCAGCTAATTAATCCATACATCAAAAACAGCTGAGACGAACAGGGAAATAATCTAATTTGCACTCTTTATATGGTGTAATTTAATTACCATCGAAGCTCAGCAAGTGAAATATCACCTGTATGTTAAAACACACCGTCATTCACAGAAGTGTTAATGTGAACACCTGCGGAGGACTGCAGGCGGAAAAACAACTGATTGATTGACATATGGAAGTGGCCAATTACATCCCAACTGGTCCTGAGGCGTAATACGCCAATCCCGAGCCCAAAGCTTTCCATCCAGATGTCAGGCTGACACACAGAGACAACTGAAACAATCTATAATGCATTCCCATTCACTCAAGTTCAGATCACTCTAGTATTTACAGTAAAATCGTAGTTCATAACTGGAGGAAAGAGATGAAATGGTCTTTAAGCATGCAGTTGTTCGAAGGGGCATAAAATCTGTGACGGGTTGCATAAAGCACCTTAAAGTGTAATTGTCCCTTAAGATCGCCCTTAGGTTTCCCATAAATGTAAGGGTGTAGCAGATAATAACAGAAAAGTGTTACATAAGGGTTTCTGTAGGTGAAATGTCATACAGTAAATATGATGAACGGAAGCTCAAACATGTGAGAACAAACCTCATTGTTTTTTGCATGTTTGAGCCTCCGAAACAGCCTGAACCGCATGGATTACTTTTGTGTATTTCAATGAATGGACCGAAATGATGAGAGAATATTAAAGCTATCTTTATTTGTTTCAAAGATGAATGAAAGTCTTATGGGTTTGGAACGTCATAAGGATGAGTAAATTAATAAAACTTTAATGAACTCTTTGAGTTTCCATTTATTCTGTTTCTTCTCTTTCATCCATGTTATGTTATTTTCTGTGAAATCTCACCACTGTCTGTGTTAACAAATCGTCTCTGGTTACGACTGTAACCCTTGTTCCCTGCGAAAGGGAATGAGACACTGCGTCGGAAAGACACTTTGGGGACACTCCCTTAGCGTAGCACGTCTTAAGTATGAATGAAACTAATCCAATCCTGATCGGTGTTGCATCATGACGTAAAATGTGACGGCATACACGGACGCTACAAAGGGACGCCGGCACATAACAGAGATAGCTTCGCGATCAAGCAAGCGCTCCAGGCATGACGAGGTCTGGCAGCAAGATGAGGTGTGTCTCATTCCCTTTCTCAGGGAACAAGGGTTACAGTCATAATCTGAGACGTTCCCTTTTGAGGGAAGTTGCACTGCGTCGGAACGACACTTTGGGGAACGAGTACCCCCTTTGCCACACCGAAACATGCCTGCCTTAGTTTGAAGCTGGAAACCAGGCACACTTAGGACGAGAGCACCCTGGAGCTTGGCGTGGCCCACCCCGCCACATCACAGATCTCCTGTAGTGGGACTCCAGAAAGGAGGGCCTTCGAGGACGCCATGCCTCAGGTAGAGTGAGCCCTCACAGCTAAAGGTGAAGGCAAATTGCGCACCTGAAAGGCCGAGGCTATAGCCTGGACAATCCAATTACTGATTGTCTGCTTAGATGCAAGCAGCCCTTTCTTGGATGAGTCAAAGCACACCAACAACTGGTCTGGAAGAAGACTTCTCCAAATAGATGTTCAGTGCTCTGACAGGGCATGTGGTGGAGGATGGAAGGCCTGAACAACCACTGACTGTGCCACACTGGATGGCACCTTAGGCACATGAAGGATGGCCTTAACTCCGCCAGGGGCAAACTCCAGGCAATTCGGCAAGATAGCCAAGGCCTGAAGGTCCCCCACTCTCTTGAGAGAAGTGATAGCAAGGAGAAAGGCCATCTTCAGAGTCAGGTTCTTTGCCTCAGCCAACTCGAGAGGTTCGAAGGGAGCCATAGACAGCCCTTCAAGAACCACTGCCAGATACCAGGTTGGGATCCCACCGGGCAGTTAACTGAGTCCAACTCACGCTCTCTACACCAAGTGGAAAACACATTCCACTTTAGGCTGTACAACCTCCTCGTGGAAGGAGCGCTGGAGCTAAGTGTGGTCTCAACTACGCTTGCCGATAGGCCAGTCTCTAGGTACTGGGTCCCCTCAGGGGCCAAACCCACAGCTTCCACAATGTTGCCTGGAGGTGATATTTTGTACCACAGAAGCTCTAGTCCATCTTAAGTAAGTTTTTGATTGATTCATTTCTGTTGTAAAAATCCTTAGTTATTAACTTAGGGGCCGCTTTCACGACACCGCTTTCAACGGAAAACAGAAAACGTTTCGTGCATTTCATTTACACAACAACAGCGTTTTGGTGGCCTGAGAGCACAAACTTTGAAATAGGTTTCAAAGTGCAAGTTTTTGAAAATGATTCCTTTACCATCTCCATGTAAACAGCCGGATCCGGCTGACAACAATAAACCTTGGGATAAACAGAGATACTAACATTAGCATAGATGCCATTCTTCTGATGATGTCACGAGTACATCAGGTGTTATGGGAAGTGTTCCCGGTTCCGGCTGACCTAGTTAATGCAGCCTAACAATCATTTCACTGATTTGAATAATATAAATTGATAATGTTCTATGTGTATGCCATAGTAAAGAGATGTGTTTTTAGTCTAGATTTAAACTGACAGAGTGTGTCTGCTTCCCGAACAATGCTAGGAAGACTGTTCCAGAGTTTAGGGCCTAAATAGGAAAAGGATCGACCACCTGCAGTTGATTTTGATTTTCTAGGTATTATCAACTGGCCAGAGATTTGAGAGCACAGTAGATGTGATGGAGTATAATGGGTTAAGAGCTCGTTCAAGTACCGGGGAGCTAAACCATTTAGTGCTTTGTAGGGGTGTGACGAGACACTTATCTCACTAGACAAGACGAGACACGAGATTGGGTTCATGAGACGAGACAAGATTTTTACATAGTATTTTTAAGAAATCCTCAGTGATGAAATGCATGACTAGAAAAATAGTTTGCAGGTGCATTTAAAAAGTTTTAACTAATCTTGTAATGAATGTCATTTTAGTTCTACTTGAGTATGAATTATCATATGCAGTAAAAGACAACAATACTCAAGCACTGTAAAGGTTTTCCCAAAAACTCAACTGACTGGCTTCTCTCCTGTATGACTGTCTCTTCAGACCTTACTGTACACAAGCTTCTTTTGACCTCCTAACTGAACTCCTTCCCACAAACTGATCATAGATATTAAGTGCAAACAATAATCATAATACCATAATTGAAGTAGCCTACTCAATATTGAAAGTGCAAATAGAGACCAAATTTTTCTTCAAGCATGATACAGAGCTAAGAGATGGTTACAACTAGATAGCT
This sequence comes from Romanogobio albipinnatus, assembly GCA_023566225.1. NCBI lineage: Eukaryota > Metazoa > Chordata > Actinopteri > Cypriniformes > Gobionidae > Romanogobio > Romanogobio albipinnatus. Next base: position 3,534,848 of record CM042246.1, on the reverse strand, counting down.
TTCATATTGGGAGATATTTGCATGCCTCATCTTAAATGGAATGTAATTATGAAACATTGCCATTAGTAGGCTAAAATATGAGTCTGATAAATTAATCAGTTCACCTACATAGTGTCATGTCATCTTTATCACAGTGCAAAGTCTCTGTCTCACCTGCTGGTTGGCTTTTTCGCAGCCAACCCTGCAGTGATGTGCTGCCCTTTGCTGCCTCCCTGAATCGTCTCTCCCTCTCCTGAATCCGCCTCTTTTCAGTGGGCATCTTGGCTTCAAACTAGAGCCCTGCACGGGCCTCAAAACTAGGCCCTAGCCTGGCCCTGACCCGAGATGCTGAGGCCCTAGCCCAGTGTCCGACAGCTCATCAAAATTATCAGCCTGAGTCTGCCTGGAGCCCGTGATTTTTTTTATCCTCCCTGTTACACATTAGTTGCAGCCATTAAAATAGTTCAGTTTTGTTTTTAATGTCACAGTCGTTATATTTCGTTTTGTTTCTTTATTAAGTTAATTTAGAAAAATGTTTGAAGCATTTTTTTTTTGTTAAATTAAAGTTTTTGTTCTTTAAAGTGATGACCAAGCGGCCAGCGGCCGACATTGAGTTAACCCAACGCTTTAGCCTCTCAAATCAACACTTGTCAAAGTAGTTAGGTTATATTTTGTTTAGTTTCTTTATTAAGTTAATTTAGAAAAATGTTTGAAGCATATTTTTTGTTTGTTAAATTAAAGTTTTTGCTTTATAAAGTGATGACCAAGCGGCCAGCGGCTGACAGTGAGTTAACCCAACGCTTTAGCCTCTCACATCAACACTTGACTTGTCTTGCTTATAAAATCCATATAAAACACTTAAAGCATCATATAAACGTATAGCCTACTATCACCACCATCACAGTAAAAAGGCATTTTTGACAAGATGAGGCAGGCAGATCGCAACGGCGCGCGGGCTACACAATCTAAAAAAATTAATAAAAAAAAACGCTGGTTGTCTTACCTTAGCCTACACCTCTCCGCGAAATGAAAATAAATCCAATCTTCAATTCCCGCGCTATATGCACATTTAACGGAGTTCATGTTAAAGAAAGCAACCGATGAGCATTTTATTCATCAGCTCATTTCAACATCAAAGACCGCATTATGAGAACGAGCGACCTAAACACTGGTAAGAGCCTTTAGTCTCATTAGTTTGAAGATGGTTGTGTTTTTGAGCATCTAAAACTTAGCTTATTTTCAGTTTCACTTGTGGCAGTTTACGTGTTGGCTTGCTTTACTCATTTGCGGCGATGTGTGTTGCATATGCCGTCCTCTAAACACTGTGCGAGTCAGTCTTGAGTTGACAGTTGCGGACTCGCAATATCATGGTCTCATGTTGTTTCCACCAGCACAGCACATCTCATTGTTTATTTTAATTATTGAATGTCTAAAATATAAAATGAAGGAGAAGCCTAAAAAGGCCCGAAGCCCGGCCCGCGTTTGAGGTATGACGGGAAAATTGGCCCGAAGCCCGGCCCTAGGGGCGTAAAAAAGTCGGGGCCCATCGGGCTCGGGCAGAAATGCAGGGCTCTACTTCAAACAATACCCAAAATAGTGATAGGATTTAGGCATTTAACCATTTTGAATAAAATAATTAATGTGATGCATTACTTCCATCATTCATTCTTCTTGCTAAAACGAAATATGAGAAACTAACTATCAGCAGGCATGTTTCGTTTGCCTAATGCCTACCAAAAAAATAGTAGCCTAGGCTGCTTGTCTGCAAGCTATCTGTCTGATAATTTAGGCTAAACGTGGCAAACTCATCCTGGATTTATGAAGATTTTAATTCATTTCATAAAACTTGATGATCGTCCGTTTGTTATACCTTTCCAACTACTGCGACAATCTCCTTCTAGTGCTGCTCATTCAGGCTCAGCTCTATCGAAGGTTGCGTGAAGCGCTGCAGCCACGGAAACCGAATTTGCCCTTCCCCCTACTGACTCTCACTTTCGGACGGGTGCCTGAATACGGAAGTGAATGAGGCTATGCAATTTTTTTCTTTTTTTTTATCTAGCCCTACGTGAAATTCAGTATCCATTGTACGATTTTTTAATTTATTTTTTTCCACCTCGAAAGGGCAACGTGAGTCTAGAAGGGCAAATGGGCAGTTGCCCGGGCAACCTGAGCAACCCCCCTGTGCACGTCCCTGCTCAAGGTGCTTTATACAGTCAGACACTGGCCTATAATCATGTATCACCGGGACACAGGAACTCTGAATGTGTGTTTTGTTAGTGGGTTGTTGGGAGTGATACTGTATAGCTAAAACAGTTTTGAGCAAAGTCAGCACAAATGCTTATCTTGTTAATATGAGTGCAGTAGAGAAACTCCGACGCATCTGAAGGGAAACAAGATATTTAAAGCTGAATTTGTAGCCTAGAGAGACGGGTTTCTGGAATAACCCACCAGAAGATCCGGCCGCGCGGAAGAGAAGGAGGAGGAGGAGAAGGAGGAACATTAATGCGAGTCAGAGTTTACATGCCAAAGTGCACCTTTTGTCATTTGTCTTTTCATGAGAAGTTTCTGAGAATTACGGAAGAGTTTAACAAAGGGCTGGAGACGTGAGGTTTTTCTAAAAGCGCAGATGTTTGAGAATGTATGGTTTCATTCGCTCTGAAATCTTCATCTTCATTTACGCTTTTATCCAAAGTGACTCAATCTACACGTATTACATGGACATTCGCTCTGGAGGAACCTGGGGTTAAAGGGTTAATTCACTAAAATATTACAATTCTGTCATCACAAATTACCTTATGATGCTGCATGGCTTTCAAAAAACGTCCAAAACGTCCCTAGTGCTCTTTTCTTTGCTATGAAAGTGAATGCACTGTGTTAAAAAAAAACACACAAAAAAACAAGTGGAGAAGGCTATGTTTTACAAGAAAATACTATTTCAGTCTTTATACTTTCACATTTAATTCAATGTATTATCGATTCATTAGAAATTAACTAGCAATTTCTATGTAAATCCTACACCAATCTTTTTTTTTTAATGTGGGATGGACACAGTTGAGATGCATAAACAACATCTAAAATGCCATAAAATTAGTCTATAAGACTTGTGTGTGCTATATTTTAAACCTCGTATAATTGTCAAAGTCATATAATAGCTTTGTGTTAGAAAAAGCCTCAATTTTAAAGTCGCTGTTGATTATGATTTTACTTTTTTTAACTTTAGTGAGTGTGTAGTGTCGCTGTTTGAGCTTAAACAACATCTGCAAAGTTACGACGCTCAGAGTTCAAAGCAAAGGGAGATATTTTCTTTTACAGAAAATGTTCTTCTACAACAAACAGCTGGTAGGGACTACAACGAGTTAGTGACATCATTAACCCTAACATTTACATAAGTCCCGCCCCCCGGGAACATGTTGAGAAGAGGAAGAGTTGTTGTAGTCGAGCTCAAGCTGTCGTTCGTCTTTCACATTTATTGATACAGTACGAACACATGCAATAGCAATAGATGACATCATCAGTTATAACCGTAATTAAACTGAACTATCCCTGTTCTCTCTTCATCAGCAGATATTCTCTCGCTCATCTTACCCCACACCAGCGCTTTATAGATCATCATGACAGAATATGCCAATCAATGACTGAAGATGGTTAACTCATAAATTCATCAGCTATCCCTTCAGAAGCGTCCTGTCTCATTCTACATGTCGTCTCTTCTTCTGGAGTCTCTCCATCATTGTCCGACTCCGTTTGATCATAAAAGGCTGAGCAGTTTCTGTCATGTTCAGTGTGTGTCTGCGTGAGGTGATCGGAGCTGCTAACACGAGCTCTTGAAGCTCCGCCCTCTTGCTGAAAGGGGGCGGGGAGCAGCAGCTCATTTGCATTTAAAGGGACACAAAAGTGGCGCGTTTTTGCTGACCCTAAAAAATTTACAATTTTGAAGGCCTTTGCACAAAATTAGTCACGCACAGAGACCTTGCACACTGAGTCCGATGCGTATTAATGAATGTGTTACGGAAAAAAAACGCAAAAGAATACAAAATGGCGTCTTCAAGTAGTGAGGATGATTTTTTTTGTCCTCTCTCTTCTTAAAAAGAGAAAAAGAAAGAGGAAATATTGCGATTGCGAAGAGAGAAAGGAGAGTTCCACCTCCTTATCAAGGAGCTGCGGGATTATCCCGACCGATTCAAAGTTTACTTTAGACTGTCAGTGGCTCCGTTTGATGCTTTGCTAGCGATACTGGAGCCACATATTAAAAAGAAGACCACCAATTTCCGTCAATCAATTGATCCTGAACAGAGACTGGCAGTATGTCTAAGGTATGGATCCGCGTGCACACACGGTTTGATATAATAATATTTGTAGTATTTTTGAAACAATAATATTTGTATATATAATTGTTGGTAGGCTATCTGAGCACTGGCGCTTCATTCACCACCATTGCCAGCAGCGTTAGGTTGGGCAGCACTGTAGACGGGAAAAACGGATGCGAAAAACGCAGAAAATCGAACCCGTTCCGATATTTTTTTTTTTGACGGACGAAAGTTTCGGAGGCAGTGTGCAAGTGTGACTGACATAACATGAGGTCGTATTTATTTTTTGACGTGCAAAATTTTTGCATGCGAATTTCGGACTCAGTAATGCAATAAATGCAATAAAAAATGATCTGAAACTTCCCACACACACTCTGGGGACATCAGAGACTTTTTGTAAAAGGTGGCATTATAGGACCCCTTTAGGTTATTTACTGAAAATGTGCTCATATTTAATTCAGAATATATGCAAACATGCATGAAATTTGGGAGATTTAAAGTGAATAATGACTTCTCATCCGATCGAATGATTTACTGCAGAATTCACTACTTTTATGGTGCTTTTTTTGTCCATTTTGGAGCTGTTTTTGAAGTTGGAAATAAAACCGATGTTAGTTTATTTTTATTATAGTTATATTAATGTGTATTTTTATATTTTTAGTTTGCATGTTTTTAGTCGAGTGCTTTATTAGTCATGTTACTTTATTTCCGATTTAATAACTTAATAATAACATATTTTATTGCCAAGGCAATGCTTCTAATTTTTGTTTAGTTTAAGATTTTCAATATTTTGATTTTATTTTAGCTTTATTTTTATTTAATTCATTCATGATATAGTTTTATATATCAATTAACAGAATTTTTTTAATAGTTTTAGTTAATGATAATAACCAACTATGTTTTTTTGAGCAGGCTTTGCGTTACTTGCTGCTTCTTTGTCATTTTTAGTGAAATGAACTGTTTAGATTAGATTAGATTCAACTTTATTGTCATTACACAAGTACAAGTACAAGGCAACGAAATGCAGTTTAGGTCTAACCAGAAGTGCAATAGCAGCAAGTGCAGGATATACAGTGGATGAATAAGTGCAGGACATGGATATGTACTGAATATATATATATATATATATAGATGGTTATTACTATAAACAGAATTTACAGGTGAATATGTACAATTAATAAATATACAGATGGCTATTTCTATAAACAGAATTTTACAGATAGAGGTATACAATATTTTAGGCTAAGATGAGGAATATAGCAGTGGATTAAGGTAGTGCAATGAAGTATGGACAGAAGCTATCCGAAAAAAAGTGTAAAGTGCAGTGGAAGTGATTGCATATTACAGTTAGAAGTACGGTGCAAAATGCAAATGTAAACAGTTGGTACTGTGAATACAGTCGGCAGTGGAAATGAGCATATTCCAGTTAAGGTATGGTAGTGCAAGATGCATAAGTAAACAGTTTTTCCAGTAGTGCAAATAACAAGTGAAGGCAGATGTGAGGTAGGAGAGTTGGCAGTTTATGAGGGAAGTGGACCAACGGGG